>LWMK02000226.1:2467-85062 GCA_001693075.2 Taenia saginata | reverse complement strand
ATTGAGAAGCATTGCCTTATGGCATGCACACATGCGTCGCGAACATCATGGTAGGGTGGTTTCATTTCTATGTGCACGCATATTTCTGCGCATGTAAATACATACATAATTAAAAGCGTGTCTCTAGGGGATGGATGGACATGCATGCATGGACATTCAGCGCCAGCTTACGAAGCTTTGAATGTATTGAGTAGTAGAGATTTAGTTTTAGTTCAATTGATAAAAACTTGCTTAGCAGGTGAACAAAGTAAGCAAAAAGCAGCACAATTTCATTTTTTTTCTTCGTTTACGTTTGATATGTTTCAGCGAGCCTGGATCTACATTGTCCGACTTGCTTAAAGGTATGCAACACACTCGGGAGGCTCTTATGGCATCAAAAAGGTGGATAAACTATAATTCCGCTTTAGTTGTCTTGCCTTATAAACCAATATAGGTCAGGATTACCAGAAGCGCATTTTAATTCTCAAAATGGCCTTGAATCACAATTCGTGCAGTTTATGTTTGATTACATTCGCGAACTTCGATTTACTTCTCAGCCATTTCATCGGCGCGCACGTTTGTAAGTTTGCGTCTGGTAACTCCCAATTGAATTTGGTGTGTGATCTACTAATCTGCCTTATGTTTGGCGTCGCATGACAACCCCACCTAAGTTGATGCTTATTCTACCACTTAGCAGTTCAGAGAACAGAAGACTCAGAAGTATATCCCTTCTGCCTAGAATGCTACGCAATTTATCTGACGTGGGAGGCAGTACTAAATCACATGCGATTATGTCATTTCTGTAGGCGTTTCCTTGTCTTTAAGAATAAATCACACTTGCTACTTATAGTAACGCCTTGGTTTCTTCTGTTTGCAGACGTTTGGCAGGCATTGTTTGGATAGAATGTGAGTAAAAGTTATTGCATCAGAAAAATTTAAGGGATTTTGTAACTTTCGAGTTAACTTATTTACCCTCTAACCAATAGTGATGGCTCGATAAGGCACCAATTCTTATTATTCACACAGTGTAATTGTGCTGGGAAATATAGGTTGTGTACCGTCTTACATGAAGCAGATCTGGCTGTGTAAAGCCAGTCGATTGTTCCTTGGGTGCTGTTGGCGAAGTGAACATCGCGTTTTGTCAGAACACACCGGCAGTTTGGCTAGTTTGGACGATGATACAGTAGCGTCACTAGTCGACGTTTAAGCGTGTATTCATTAGCGCTCAGGCCTTTGAAAGCAACCAAGCATTTAAACAAAAAACGCGATAACTTTTCACTCAGATCTCTGCGTTTTAGTGCTGCCCAGTGAACTGCTTCAACTCATATCGACTGCGCATGCTCAGCTATGTACTTGACGCTGTAATATGCGCCCAATATAGGACATGAATCAAGCATTTCTTGTTGTTGTTTTTCATCCTGGTCAGTGTTACATGCGAAGATGGATNTTGTTTTTCATCCTGGTCAGTGTTACATGCGAAGATGGATTTGCACAAAAATATTAGAAAATTAGTATCAACATGAAAAAGTGCGCAATGTATTGGAATCAACGCAACGTGGAGAATGAGGGTAGAGCTTTGGAGAATGAGGGTAGAGCTGTGGAACATAGCATGCCATCTGGGAAGATGACATTATACTGAAGGCTGCGTCATTTCTGAGTTTGCACAATGCTACATGCGCAGACAACTCATCGTGCTTAATAGAATTTGGCATACTGGTTTAAGGAATTCTGCAACTAACATGAAACCGGTTAGTTTTTTACCAACCTTTGCACTGGAAATATAGCTAATAATTACTGCACAAGCGAAAAATGTGTACCACGTCATATGTATGCAGTCTAGCTGCTCATCTGCAGTTGAGACGTTTGACACACCACTGTGCGGCAACTAGCAGTAACTCAGGGAAGACGCCTCAGAGATCACGATGGAGCAGAGGTATTGGACGCGCTTGCTGTACAAAAGAGAAGCACTCTTTCAAAGATAGAGGTGCTAAAAGTGTGTTTATTCACCTTCGCTTTTGCATAGGTGTTGTTTTGGCGGTCCATGTTCCCTTTAGGTAATTACAGATCCTCATTACTTATCATGTGCAGGATAACTGAGAGTGTAAAACTTTTAATCTTCAGACGAAGCTTTGTTTGCAAGCATATGCACCCGAGCTTTATCGTTTAAAACAACATTTTTACACGTCTTCCATATTAAGTTATGCGTCGCATTTTTAAATGCTAATTTTTTTGAAAATTTCCTATCCGTTTTGTAAGAATACGGAAGTCTTGGATTCGGAAATTCGCTCATTGGCCCTGTGGTATGCTACCTCGTCAGAGCGCTTATGCTCCAGCTCAACTGTAGTGCAGTGAGCAATATGCTGCCCCACATCACTGCCTTGCCAATATATCGGAGAAGACTCGAAGATGCAACTGCTGCGTTTCCCAAAACATAGTTCCGTTTATTTCACTGATTCTGAGATTACAAACAGCAATGGACTGACTGCTTATTACGAGTTGACTGGACTGTGTAATCCCTAAAACATTTAAAGAGATTTCACTAATGCAAAGACTTTACTTGCCAAACAAATTTGAGCAGTTTGCTATTTGTCTCCGGTCGGTAGTTATATTTCGGTAAGGCTTCATTCATTCTCCTGTGGTTTGATCATTTCGCATGCGCGAATCTCTCATATACTAAGTGGCACCGAAATAGTATGTCTCAGTCGTGACTGCATGTCTTTAGTCTGCCAAAAAAATGGAAGTGTAGTGTCCTAGGGGTAAAATGTGTAAGCTTCTACTGGGTAAAATGTGTAAGCTTCTCGTTTAAAAACACCCATATGTCCGATGGCTACCCTAACATTGAAAGCATAAGCTGTTTTCGATCAAAATCTGTTTGGTGAGCTAGTAAACCATCTTCACCACGCTTAAGAAGAGCGCAGTAGGGATGCATGCGAATTGCCACCCGTTGTGTCATGGTTCTACAGTTGAATCATCGATCGGAATCAACGAGGTATCAAGTCGCAGAGGGTGAACGAAACAACGAATTTTGACTTGTTTGCCTTTATCGGCTAGAAAATCTGTCATCACGACATGTTAAATGCACACTTTCGTCGGCAGTCCTCTCTTGACTGAAGGGAATTGGATTATTGATGGTGCACAATCGCTTACCAATCTGCGCTTCCCTTCACACTAGATCTGTGCGATCAAAATGTATGCGAAATAGTCTCGAAGTAAGGAAAGTTGTGTGAGGTTACAAGACGAGGTGTGGTTGAGCATGTTGAAAGTGAAGTTAGTGTCTGCATAGTAGACAGGAACACAGAGACTTAGCCCAGACCAAAATGTGACTGTGTTTACTCCATTCACTTTGTCAGTAACTCATGAAAGATGGATGCAGAGGTGTTCTAGGTTGTGTATGGGCACAGGTGCTGCTTCGAAGAAGGCGTTGTGAGTGTCACCGATGCCTTCTTCGGCATCAAACTGACTGCGTCAGTGAGTATAGCCTTTCGTGACTCACCTCACACTGGTACTGATACATGCAAATCTGCCCAACCATCTCACTAGAGGACCACGGCAGCATGGGTGCAAACTCTTTTAGCATGTCCTGCTCTTGATTATACTTTATTGCGTAACAATGAGTTCACAAACAATGCCCTTTCGCAAGGATTGTTAAAGAAGTGAAAAGGAACAGCAAGCCGTAAAACCGAATTTAATCTCTCTTTGCTGTAAAGCGTAAATAAAGAGCCCTTTTTTGTTATGAAATGTACACGACCGAGGTGGAGCAAATCAAGCCACTCGATTAATTTCGACATCCACTTGTCAATTTTAGCAAAACACATCGGCAAAAGTGGTTCGACTACAAACTGCTTTAGAAAATCTGTGATCTAAATACAGATATACACACATTCAGCAAAAATGGCGTTAGAATAAAAGCTCTTCTTTTTCATATATGCTTTCACACCACTAAAACGAGAAAAGGAGCTAGACAAAGACCTCTGTTAATGAATCAATGTCAGGGGTCAATGGTGTCAGCCCAATGAAGAGGTGTGAATATACGGATCATCCCTTGCTCTGATGTTGCATTCAATCAATTACCTCATTAAAATACATCTGTTCGTGGAGCCACATGAAGTGGTGCGCATGCGACTATAACCTCAGTGCTGTATTAAGTCACACTTCTTTGAAATTGGGTCAAAGTTTAAAAAGACCTTACCAGTGACCGTCTAATCTTTTGTTAAGTATTCTCGATAGCTTGGGGCTTCTCACAGAATCTTCGAGCTAAATGACTTCGTTGATTATGTCTGTGACCTGGTTTGGGTAGGAATGCATGGTTCATTTGAAAATTGTTGGGATGAAATTGATCAAAGTAGTTGATATCCTGGGTCTAACACCCAACTTCACACAGATTTAGCATCAGGGAGTTCTGTCAAGGCAGATACTGTGTGTAATATATTTGCAAATTTTAGAATGCAATTCATTGAGTCTAAGTGCATTGCGAAGCAAAAGTAATGCTGACCCGCCGTCAGTTTCCTGGCCTATGAAGGAGTAGGGGCACGCATTAATTGCTGCTGAACATCAGCTTTACTGCAGCACAGACAATAGTGCTTTCGATTACTGGCAGTGGTGAAAGTGGGTGCTAAAATGGAACAGCGTTGAGTGACAAATGGAATTCTATGTATGAATTAGTAAAAGCTACAGGTACCTTTTTGAAGGTCATCTACAGAGAGAAGCTAGTCTAATTCTTCCTTCCAATGCTCTTTCGTACACCCAACAAGAGGAGGTTAAAAAGACGATTTGTGTGGGCAATAGTACAGATGCCTTATCATTTGTAAAGTATATGAAGGCAACAAGCGTTAGCATTAGCATTAGTTAAACTAGCAAAGCAAGATAGAATTTGGGGAGAGCTTGTACATCACCAAATAGGTTCTTCACCTCCATGGTACCCAAAGGATTATTCGCAAGCGTTGGGGTGAGCACAGCCTAGGTTGTGGTTGCTCTCTACCGCCATTGCTATGACCATCCCCACGGCTGCGCAAATTGCGCCACCACCTCATTCGACCACGCACACGGCGGGCAACTTTGCGGCTTCTGCACCAACCACCATGCTCACATCTGTCTGCATTGTGAACTCCTCACAGCCTCAGCCCACGCTGTCCACTTCAACGGACAGGATCGTGTCCAACTTCCACACCGCATTTCCCTGACTGCCTCTGCTTTCTTTGAATTTGACTTGTGTGCTAGGGTGCGTTCATTTTATGCTATCCTTCTTGTCTGTGATTGTTTCACGTGTTGTTAGTGTTCATTTTACTATTTGCTATGCATTTCCCCTTGCCGATCAGCAGCAGTGCTTCCATGAATCACCTCTTGTGGATGATGCCGTAAGTAAAGTCTAGCCTGTAAACTGGCATGTTACCAATGCAGTGTAGCACTTCCTACCTGATTGTAAGTTAATAAGAAATTAAGCAGACATTTTTGTGAATGGCTACTGGCCTTGCTAATACTCACATTGCAGGGCATAGAAGGGTGTTAAACTGCACTAAACCACCAAGTCCAGTTCATTTATTTTCCATTTTCATTAGACTCAAATGCCTCCTTAACTTTGCGTTGAAGTGCCACTTGTCCATTTTAAGCTGTATTTAAGAGCGCCATCCACGCTTGTAAAACCATGGGAAGATCGCAATGCACCAAGTATCCAAAATGTACTAGGATTATAAACTGTTTGACCTTTAATTAAACTAAACCTATGCAAAAGCGAAGGTGAATAAACACACTTTTAGCACCTCTATCTTTGAAAGAGTGCTTCTCTTTTGTACAGCAAGCGCGTCCAATACCTCTGCTCCATCGTGATCTCTGAGGCGTCTTCCCTGAGTTACTGCTAGTTGCCGCACAGTGGTGTGTCAAACGTCTCAACTGCAGATGAGCAGCTAGACTGCATACATATGACGTGGTACACATTTTTCGCTTGTGCAGTAATTATTAGCTATATTTCCAGTGCAAAGGTTGGTAAAAAACTAACCGGTTTCATGTTAGTTGCAGAATTCCTTAAACCAGTATGCCAAATTCTATTAAGCACGATGAGTTGTCTGCGCATGTAGCATTGTGCAAACTCAGAAATGACGCAGCCTTCAGTATAATGTCATCTTCCCAGATGGCATGCTATGTTCCACAGCTCTACCCTCATTCTCCACGTTGCGTTGATTCCAATACATTGCGCACTTTTTCATGTTGATACTAATTTTCTAATATTTTTGTGCAAATCCATCTTCGCATGTAACACTGACCAGGATGAAAAACAACAACAAGAAATGCTTGATTCATGTCCTATATTGGGCGCATATTACAGCGTCAAGTACATAGCTGAGCATGCGCAGTCGATATGAGTTGAAGCAGTTCACTGGGCAGCACTAAAACGCAGAGATCTGAGTGAAAAGTTATCGCGTTTTTTGTTTAAATGCTTGGTTGCTTTCAAAGGCCTGAGCGCTAATGAATACACGCTTAAACGTCGACTAGTGACGCTACTGTATCATCGTCCAAACTAGCCAAACTGCCGGTGTGTTCTGACAAAACGCGATGTTCACTTCGCCAACAGCACCCAAGGAACAATCGACTGGCTTTACACAGCCAGATCTGCTTCATGTAAGACGGTACACAACCTATATTTCCCAGCACAATTACACTGTGTGAATAATAAGAATTGGTGCCTTATCGAGCCATCACTATTGGTTAGAGGGTAAATAAGTTAACTCGAAAGTTACAAAATCCCTTAAATTTTTCTGATGCAATAACTTTTACTCACATTCTATCCAAACAATGCCTGCCAAACGTCTGCAAACAGAAGAAACCAAGGCGTTACTATAAGTAGCAAGTGTGATTTATTCTTAAAGACAAGGAAACGCCTACAGAAATGACATAATCGCATGTGATTTAGTACTGCCTCCCACGTCAGATAAATTGCGTAGCATTCTGGGCAGAAGGGATATACTTCTGAGTCTTCTGTTCTCTGAACTGCTAAGTGGTAGAATAAGCATCAACTTAGGTGGGGTTGTCATGCGACGCCAAACATAAGGCAGATTAGTAGATCACACACCAAATTCAATTGGGAGTTACCAGACGCAAACTTACAAACGTGCGCGCCGATGAAATGGCTGAGAAGTAAATCGAAGTTCGCGAATGTAATCAAACATAAACTGCACGAATTGTGATTCAAGGCTATTTTGAGAATTAAAATGCGCTTCTGGTAATCCTGACATATATTGGTTTATAAGGCAAGACAACTAAAGCGGAATTATAGTTTATCCACCTTTTTGATGCCATAAGAGCCTCCCGAGTGTGTTGCATACCTTTAAGCAAGTCGGACAATGCAGATCCAGGCTCGCTGAAACATATCAAACGTAAACGAAGAAAGAAAATGAAATTGTGCTGCTTTTTGCTTACTTTGTTTACCTGCCAAGCAAGTTTTTATCAATTGAACCAAAACTAAATCTCTACTACTCAATACATTTCAAAGCTTCGTAAGCTGGCGCTAAATGTCCATGCATAAACAGGCGCATTCATCCCCGGAGACACGCTTTTAATTATGTATATATTTGCATGCGCAGAAATATGCGTGCACATAGAAATGAAACCACCCTACCATGATGTTCGCGACGCATGTGTGCATGCCATAAGGCAATGCTTCTGAATGGCGCGGAGCATAATTTGCATCTGTATGCATCCATTCTGTTGAGAAGAAAGGCAAGCTGTGTGAAATCTCACAGCAAAACTTGCAGAGATTTTAGTAGGTGAGCAGGAGAACCTTCTGGATCTGTCTTTTAACCCAACTTTTGATTAAAACGCAGAGGAGCAGTAGTCGCGCGTTTCGCCAAAACTTTAGAATTAAGGTCATGCGATTGAGCTTTATTTTGCTTCACTTGCTTCTTCGTTGTGCTCTGAATGATGGGCTACCTTTCGGATTTTGCTTCTTTCGTCAATATTCAGAAATCGTTTATCAAGAAGACCAGTATATCAGATATTTTTGGGCTTTGTTTTGCTCTACTTGAACCATCGCCTAATCGCTTTTGTCAATAAGGGGAAAAGGCGTTTCGACTGTCTGCAAAACTTGGACATAATGGGGGGCGTAATGAACTGTCGCACCAACTCATCCTAAATCTATGTTATTGAAGATGCCTTTAACCCTCTACTTGCTCTGCACCCATCAGTTCTGCCTGACATTTTGTTGTCTCAAGCATGGGCACTACATGCTGTTAGCAGGATTCGCGGTCATGAATGATTATGATCTTATGTCTCCAATACTAATTCGGCAGATTTGATACGACGTTGGGGTGTTAATTTTGTCGAATCTAAGAAACACTATTCTTTTGGATTTATGTTCTTTCATTCCTGTTTTTGAAGAAATCAGATTCGTTTGGCGAGACTTGCCTTGTGGTGGCCAGAGGCGGGTTCGAACATATTCTAAAAGAGCTTAGGCCATAGCAATAAGTGGCACGCTTTATTGCCCAGAATGTGTTCTAGGCCTGTGGACATGACCGATTGCTCAGCTTACCCACTTAATCGACAAACCTTAAGGGCATGAAGCATTGAAGTTACATTACATCATGGTACAGCCATACAACCCAAGCGCCATTCGTTCGGAAGGCAGATCGTCTTAAAACATTGGTCAGGCCAAATTGAAATAGCAACATCAAAGTACGGTAGGAACCCACTTAGGCCATATTCTGAGGGCTGTGTGCTGTTATGATAGCTCGAGATGTTATTGCAGCCTTCGGAATCTTTCACAGCTCAGTGCACATGCCCTTCAGTTCCATGGTCACGCTAGCTGCGACTAACTGATTTGGTTTGCAGAACATCAGGACCTATGAATTATCCAGCAGCCGTTACCATCACAATGGACAACAACAAAATGGAGTACGTTTGCGGCACGCTGGTGCTAGCGATTGTGGTGACATGGCTGGGATGGGAAATGTGTTGATTACTACTGATGGACTACGGCGACACACGTGGCTGTAGTATGTTGACGCACAACTGTAGTGCAACCTACTGTCGTTTTAACCCATGCAAGAGTGAGGAAAAGATGCCGTTGTGGGAGCAGTAACATGGACTCACTATCTATCCATCTGATTAATCCATGATTCTTGGTTTCATCTTTGTGATACTACATTCGGTGCTAGGCTTCGTAATGACGTTTGGACTAAGGCTTTGGCACACGTACAAATATTCTTTCTACAGCAACGAGCCTTGTACAAATATTCTTTCTACAGCAACGAGCCTAAAATCTGGTAAGTGATTTCAGTAGAAGCGAAATGGTTTGAGACAATAGCACATGTATATCTGCATAACAAAATGCATACAGAGGGGCTAAGACGGCTGTGTAGCTCAAACATGAACAAATTAATAACAATTCAGTCCTTTGCCGGTCACTATGAGTCCTTGGTAGAAAGAGAATTCTATAGCTACTTTAGCAACTAAGCGGAGTACGTTTCAAAAACAAAAAGTTTCCGTTAAAATTTATGACATGTTAGATAAGTAAGATAACACAAAAGTTGGCCGGATTTGTTTCAGTGTGCATAGTGAAATGTCCCTTGTTAAGGCATCATTCTAGTTTAGAGACAAAAAACGCGGCACACAATTGACTGACTAACTTCGTTTTGATCAGAATGCATCGATTTAGGTAGATCAAACAGGCAAAATTTGTGCACTTTGGGAAAAGGAACTTGCGCTTAGGTGTAATTGAATCAAGATCTCATATTGCTTCGCAAGAGTTGCATCACTGATCAACTATGCATAAATGATTGCGTTAAATTTCGTCCAAATATCTCTTTACACTATCTACTTTTGTGGCGGTTTTAAGCTTTTCCTGTTTGAGCATCTGACTTACACCTATTATTCGGGACGCCAGCTTTCACTGTTTGCGACCTTATACCACAAAAGTGTTGAATTACATGCCTCCTGTGTGACCACGCTCCCATTCGATGTGAAATGCCGCATTCATATTGGTGCCTTAAAAGAGAATTGGGTTTGGCCGTAATCCAGACTTGCTGGCACTGGACCATAGGATCTTGCCTCCTTATCTGAATTATTAGAAAATTGCATTTGAGGTCTGCAAGGATAGAATGGCTTTCCCCTTGATTACTGACAGAAATTTAATCTTTAGCCTCTCTTCTTCTTAATCGCTTTATCCGCATGCACACACGTAAAATAACTAGGAAACGAATCGTTGCCCGCTAATCGAAAGATTGTTAGGGGTTTCAAAATATTGCGCAGGAAAGATCGTAACAATTTCATCGTCTTTGATTAGTTGCATCTTGATAGGTTTAGTTGCATCTTGATAGGCGATCACAAAGGCATAGCTTTTCTTTGCAGTTAGTCAAGGATTGCAGGGACTGTTTTTGGTAAAGCATTGAGGTAGACGGCAGTTCTTAGTACAGGTGTCCGTGATACAGTGCAATGACCAAATACTTAAATATGGCTCATGAGCTACTTTCCCTCAGACCATAGCATGAGCAAGCGGCATAGGTTAGAAAATGGGAGCAAAATACCAGAAGGAGTTGTATTTGAGCCATCAAATATTCTCTTTAGAGAGCCATAAGTAAACCTTGAAGGCTTTAACCCACTTTAAGTGATATCACCTTACCCGTTCATTATTGCTTAAATTTTGAAGCTCAAATTCAATTGCTGTAGCGCACAATGATACATTTCGCTCACACTGGGTAAGGCTATACCACAACGCATAGATAATGCAATATCCACTGCTCTTCCGATCGCACGGAGATTACATGGCAACGCCTTGTGTCATTCAATATAACATATTCCGATTTGTGCAGATCGAATGACATCGACTACGACGACACTAAAAGAGGCGAGGGAAATCGGTTATTCAGTGTGGAGCTGGTTAAGACCCATTAAGAACAGCTCACATGCCTCATTTTCTAATTCTCACCCTGCGCCTTCTTTTTCTTTTCCTTTGCTTTTACTCTCAACCCTCCCGCTACCACTGCTCCCTCTGGCTTTTACTTCTTTGTGTCTGCAGCTACCGCCACTACCTTCAAAAGGGTTGCCAACGGCTGCCAATCAGGAGTGACGATAACGCTACCAGAGACAATTGGAATTTTCAGCTGCAAGGAAAATGTAGCAGGAAATAAAGATAATTGCAATAGCTCGATTTCACATCTTGGGTAAAATCTTTATAACCTAAATCTCACGGATGTTTTATAGTCATGCGAGTCAGTGCAAGATAAAAACAAAAGGCTTCACATCGATTTAATGCACCAAGATAAGTGAAGGAAGTGATCGCTTAACTCTGCAATTTAACGCAGTTTAAAAGTGCTCGTTCGATAATGCTAAATGCGTGCAAATATTATACGAGGTAGTGTAAAAGAGGACAAAGCATGTTTTGGTGCCCTAAAGTTCAAGAATTTAAAGAATAGCCAACTGTGGGAATTAAAATTTCCTATGTCGCGAGTGAATTTTGAAGGTTTGGTC
This sequence comes from Taenia saginata, assembly GCA_001693075.2. NCBI lineage: Eukaryota > Metazoa > Platyhelminthes > Cestoda > Cyclophyllidea > Taeniidae > Taenia > Taenia saginata. The sequence continues at coordinate 73,629 of LWMK02000226.1, read as the reverse complement.
AAAAGCATCGACCGAATATAAAGCCAAATCATTCAAACCTATACGAAAAATATGAAAGAGTTTACCCACCAAAGTATATGAAAGAGTTTACCCACCAAAGCGCGGCTCATCTGAAGCCTAGTCATTAGTCGTCCTCACCAATCTCAGTCGCGCACCATCGACCAATGCTACAATAGCCTAGACCACCGAGGTTTGCCTAACCCAAAAAGGGACCGATATTGGTTAACTATTCATAGCATTGGGTGCTGCAAAAAATGCGTAGAGTCATCAAAATCATTGCACCATCATAAATGAGATGTTTTCTTGCATTGTTTATGGTGCATTTATTTTTCCTAACATTTTCACAGCAGGAATACCTAAACCGCTACATAACACACAAGCACTTCCTAGGCCATTTAGATCCTTCACCTCCTTTGGCTTCGTTTCCACTTACGCCTCATCATCGCCTACTGTTGTAGTGATAGTTCTACTTATTCTTCCACCTCTTCAGTAGATCAAATCAGCGATTCATCAATATCACAAAGTTAGTCTGGATGCGATGGTAAAGTTTTCGTATCAGATCGCACCACACATTCTCGCTCCTAATCCTTGACCTCACAGCCTGCTGACCCATCTGTCAATTCTGGTACATACTATCTTTACCATCAGCATTCGTCAATGCTATCAAGTGAAATTGGCCTACTGACCTCTGAGCATCTTTGCTTGGACCCTAACTCACAAGCATAAACACAGGTCCTGTCGATCCCACTGATAATGCTTTCAAGTTCCGTACCGTTGGAGCATGGGAAAACGATGCTGATAGTGATAGTAGTAGAGGCCGCTTTTCAATGAGCAAATGATTTGGCAACAACGAAAGTGTGGGAAGAATTACAAGAGCTTGGCCTCTATGCAAATGCATAAGCAAAGCCTCCCAATCTCGTAAAACTTTTGCTTTAGGAATAGAACACTCTCGCCAAACTATGCAGCATGTTCGTTTTTTTGTTGGGGCTCCCTTTTTAAATATTTATGGTTAAAAAAGGAAAAAATCTAAGGTTGTGTAGTGAAATTAGGTTGATTTAATTGCATTTCAAAATCTCCAGGTTCCTTGACGCTTACACTCGGCAGTCATCATTCACTAAGTTTAAGACCTTGGACATGGTTTGCCTAATATTTCGACTCAAGTCATTCTTAAGATGTAGTACTATAGCCCATTATAAAAGAATATCAACAATGTGCAGCTAAAAAGGAAAGCAACAGGTGTGGTCTCATTGTCGGTGGCACCAAAACAATGACGGGACTCACAAAAATGCTTACTAGTCAACTCAAGATATATATAATTACAATGGGAACCATCATTAGACTCATAGGAATCCCTAACTTTTGGCCCACCATTATCAGCATGTTGGAGAGAGTTATTAGCCACAACTTGTTGCGAGGTAACTCTAATTCTGCAAGGCAATCCAGTCCAGTTGTATATTTAGCAGAACTAAGACAAGCAAATCACAAAGTTCGCTGTTTTTCATCATGAACAATGGACTTACGAGATGCCTGCAGCGATGCCTATTCTCGTCTTTATCTAGTCCGATACTCTGGATGCAGTTATTGGCAATGATAGTAGCTAAAAGAGTTTGGAATGGAGGTATAGAATCGCAGTCCAACCATCGATTCCTACTGGTCGTCATTTTACCTCTGCTCTTTAATCGGCTGCTGTTCATCTCCTTAAGTGCTAGCTGTGTGTAAGTGAATGCTACGCAGAAATGACTCGCTAATGCACCTGATTTATAGTTTAAGACAGCGCAGGAGCATCATGACACAGATGACTCCCAAAACACTGGAAGAGGTAAAGAGTGCCCTAACTCTACTTCTTGCATCAGATTTTCGATGTATGAATTTCCTGGGCCGAGATTTTGCTGAACAAATTAAGAGCACCCAAAATCTGTAGATAGGAGATAATTGACTACATCTGAGCAAAAGCAAAGGAGATGTTTTTAAAATGTCTCGCCATAATAGAAGCTGCATGCGTACAGTGGCATGTTTTGTCACTGGCAAATTTTTTTATGCAATGGGGCGGATCTCCTTAATTAATTTTCTCGAGGCATCATTCTGAGAATCGCCATTCAAACCTATTGCCTTACAATGTAGGGATTGCAACAGGGATTGCGTCAGCGGTGGAGTTAAATGTGCTTGGGAAGGGATGATCTACCAACTTGTGTTGACTTATGCTTTACATAACTACCTTACCTGATTTTGATTCATATTTTACCCTTTACTTAATTCTGCCCCACCCTTACCCTATTCTGCCCCACCCTTACCCTTTTAAATCTAGTAGGTCATTGCAGGTGTAAACTAACCAATTTTCCTAATTGTTATTGCTCATCCTATTTTATGGCAGTCGTGTGGTTTTACCTTAATTTCATGCTTATAACTCCCACTTTTGGTCAAATTGGTGCAAAACAATTTCACCTTAATTTGCTATTTCTGTAGTATTAATATAGCTTTAACTGCTGTGCTAAAGCAAAGGACTTTCACCAATACCGAAAGGCATTTTTAATTGTCGTTATCATGCAATGGCACATGGCAATTTCTCCTCTGTTAACTCAAAGTTAAGGTCCAATTTTGCTTCACTAATAACCACTACTCACTAACCCCTACTTCAGGACAGGTGGCTAACTGCATGGCTTGGCTGAGTTTTGTAGTGTATTGTGCTGCAACTGCGATAAAACCTTGAAATTCCTTTTGTCACGTAAATGGCATTGCCTGCACACGCATAACAACTTTTAAATGTAACAGAAAGTTATCCTTTCAATGCATGTGATGGTTTTCGTCCCCTCATTGTTGAATCTAATGGGTCAACGACACGACCTCGAACATGGTCACGCAATCCCGATGTAAAAACATGGCATGCGTCAGTCTTTTATTCCGTGAGATGACTAATGGCATGATCGCTGGTATTTACCACGTTTATACTGTTGCGCTGACATGTATTGGCTTGTTAACTCTCGAGCCATTTCTATTAATGCATATCAAAGTATTAAAAACGCCTTTAGTGCTAGGATAAAAATGGGCATTAAATAGCTAATGTGCATGCACTCATCTGCTGCGGGCCTTAATCCCAAACAAAAGTGGCTTAAGTTAATGGCTGAGACAGGCGCAGTTTCATGCTTCTAGGTGTCCACCTCATTTTCACGACCATATGCAAAAGTTACTACTAATAATCACTTTGATGCAAACCCGTGGCCGAGGAAAAGGCATTGAGACCAGGTGCCACACAATGTTTTATTTGCACAGCACAGCTTATAATGTCATGCTGCCTATATAACTGTCCATACTCCTAAGCGATTTTGGTGCATGGAACCTTCATGTCACTTTTGGTTCTGGCATCCCACCATGAGTTAGTACCCACTGCTTCAAACTACAAAACAGTGTCTCGCAGGCTCTACAGCGTTTTAAGACTGTAGAGTGGGCCAGGCTTGCCCTCACTACCACGTGCACGGCCTTGGAAGCCCACTTACAATGGGTTAGCTTGCATAATGCAAACTATTAAATGAGCAATCCACTAAGCAGGTGCGAATGTCTGACAGGGGATTATTAGTGGTTAATTGTAATCCAACTAGAATGAAGCACTCGAATGCTTATGCAACCTAGGTTCACGGTTTACAGTGTTATTTTGGTGTTGGGGTATTAAGTGCATTTTGAATGAACTTCTACCACCCGACCAGCATGCATGTACTTTTGCATGCTCGTCCGATTAGCAAAGGCGCGTTGGCAGACTAGACATACGAAGGGTTTTCTTTTGCTTGCTACTGCTTTGACTCTAACAAATCAACTTGCGCGCGAACCTCTTATCACAAGAGCGACATTTCCACGGGTGCTGGTGACTCGGGTGCTGGTGACTTCGCTTATGCATTCCTAAAGAGGCTGAGCTGTTGTAAGTTTTTCACTGTCGGCATCGCCAAATCCATCGCTCCTTCCCATTCTCACTCCGTTACCGTTTACTTCGTTGTGTACTGTGGAAAAGTCAATATTATTGTTTTGACGCTGTTGTCATGCAGCTCCTTGTCATGCAGCTCCTTATTGGTAATGCATACAGCGAGTCTGGCAGTGAAACTCAAGGGCACTATCCGTATTATCGACGGCGCTTACATTTATTCATGCGTATGATACACTAACTAGAATCGCTGTCAGCATAAAAGGCAATCAAGCTTATGCTGACAAAATCCACCCAATCACAATGGCAGGATAATATGGATAATATGGAAATGACAGCAGCGATAGGCCGGTATAGAGCCAGGAAACTGATCCATTTAGAATTGATGGACGGAACAGACGATGATACACAAGTGTTGGCAGGGAGTCCACGCAGACGGATCTCCTAATTGCATTTACTTTCACTTTATGAATTGCAGCATGCGTCAACCATGAATATTGCGCCTCTTGCGTACATTTGATTACAGACAATGTACTGGCGACATCATTTGATTACAGACAATGTACTGGCGACACCGCTTTAAAGCTGTGAATTCAAATGCACACAATGTTACGCTTTTGAATAAGTTTCTTCAAATGTTTCTGGAGAAGTCATGTTGCCTGCTAAAGACTTAACCAGCAGTTTTTGGGCTGACGTGTATGTCAATAATTGCAGCTACAACTTCACCTTTCGCATTTTTTCTAGAACATTTGGGCGGTTTTATTTTCGCTTAAATGTGGTGAGAGGAATAAGGCCGCAGTTGGTGATCATTCACTTAACTAGCCAATTTAAGTTGTCAGTACTTGTCCTTGACTTAAAGAGGCAGTCGTTTAGCTTAACCTATGAAAGCCAATCCGTGTTTTCTGACTTTGCATAAGCAGTAGGTTAACTAGATATAACAATGGATGATTGGTATACAATCAACTGTGCCCTGACAAAGGCAGGAGTAGTGGCTGCCTTTTAGATTTATCAAGTTTTGGACCACATATTTGGGATCAGCTATGCATGCCATTAGCCCATTTATATGGTTAACCCAAGACTCATGCTTAGAAACGGAACCCACATTCGTTAGGATCAACTTGACCGTTTATTTTCTCTCCATTTAAGCATTTATTACGGCCTCTTATTGATTACAAGCAGTATGCTTAGAACGAGAAATCCAGGATCTAAAATGCAATTAACAGATCTTGTATTATACTTGTGGGCCATCTTATTGAATGGTAAATCCAGAAGTCTGACCCATAGCACTTGGAGCATACGAACAGCGCTGCCAGGGTTTCCTAGTCTATGTAGCCGTATGCATTGACCGACTGTTTATTAAATAAACGGAGTACAGTCTTACTGGCGACATGGGTTCTGGCTTCTTGGGAGGCGAGCATCAAATGTAGAGGGCTTTGGCAAAGATTGCACAGTGTTATGTAGCAAGGTTATATTGTAAACCAGTCGCTTGTGCTAGCATTCTTCCCTCAAAGGCAGCATGGAAAAGAGGTGTTCTATATGGTCTTAGCAATGTTATCAATTTAAGACCAAAAAGGTTAGGTGGAAACTTTTTGTTTTAATTTCGGTAGATGGTGCTTACTGGAGACAGGCAAAACACTAGTTTTCATTACCCACTTGAGACGACCTGAGAACTCGCATGCAATTCTCCTTGAGATTACTCTGCCTTTGGTGCTGTTCTCAGAACACTGTAGCGTCGTAAGAAGAGCTTCGCCATAAATAGTGCTCTACAAGGTGCTTGTATCAATGCTATTCTATACTCTCGTTTGAAACCAATCTCGATAATATTTTAGTGATTTTGGTCGGTTAAATCACAAAGGTTGCACCAAAGGCAAGGAGAATCTCTCTCCTATTTTAGGTCAAAACATGTCAAGGGCTAGTATCCATCCCTTCTGGAGACGCTGCAAACTATTTAGTAAATTGCTTGTAATGCTTACACTTCTAATTACAGATAAGTTTAAGGCGATATATCAAAGGAATTCCGACGAAATCAGACTTGAGAGGTAAGCCAAGTGTTCAGAGTATGGGATTGGAAATGCAAGAAGATATACTTCCACGAGGGTTCTACTCCTTCTCCATGATATATTTTGCGTTAACTTTGCGTCACGGTGAGTTGCATCGCACCTCCTATACGTTCATATGGAACCCCCACATTTACTTGATGCATCAGATAAACTTCGCATATCGTTTATAATTTCCAAGGCAATGTCTAGAATGGATATAATCTTCGCTTCGGGCGGCACATAGATGAATAATGTCAGACATAAGTTTCGCATCTTACCTGCCTGTGTTCTTTTGAGTACATCTCTACCAAACGCAGGCGGTGAAGTCACATTGCTCCTTGAGGACCCAACAGATAGTCCTCCGACTAAATTTAATGCCTACATTTTCGTGCATTTGTTCCACATTGCCTAAGGTGGCCTTGATATCCACTTATGCGCAATGAACCCAAGGAGAAGCGATGGTGAATGTCAAGCTCAATTTGTGCCTCGCTTAAATTGGCGACCGTCTAGCTTGTCCTATGTATGCCAATCTGTACTTTATCAACTGGACAAAATTAGTGGGGTGTACACACTAGGAGGGAACTGGATACAGCCTTAACAAAGACATGGTGTGGTGGTTGACTCCAAGACTTACCAAATCTGGGACCACGTATTCGGACACAGCTGTGCATGTCATGAGGCGCACTCACGAGACTCACTACGCTGACTAAGCCCTCGTTTCCCTTGACCTCAAAATAGCACAGCCATGGCGAAATCTGCAGACATGATTGTCACCCAACGTGATGTAAGGCCATCTTGTTAAATTAAATCGAAGCTGGATGGATCACTTGCTAACTTCTTGCAAATATCTTTATGCACTGTTGATAATATCAAGCCATTGGCCATCACGCCTGACTTCAAGACAAGTTTCGCCACAGCTAATGTGATAACGTGTTTAAACCTACTTGGCTGGCAAATGATGGAGATTTGATTGGGATGCGAGACGGAGTGCATTGCAAAGGAGCTCATTTGATTCAATGGTATTCCACCTTTAACTGCTAACTGTCACACTGATCTCCCCTCCAGGGAAATTAGCGCACATTCAGATCTAAAAGCTTCCACGTCACTAACGCTGAGTGAATGTGATTGTTGTGCATATCCTTGTAGTGGGTCTTTCGACCTGGGGAAGCCATGGTGCAGATGTTCATCGTCCATTTTGCGTGACTGACTTAGTGTGTTAAATGAACTTTAAGGCGTGCCTTATGCTCCAATTCCCCCTTCGAAACATCAAGGCACAGGCCCGCATGTAGGAATGCATACCTGGACGCATAATCATCGTTGCCAATGTTCTTCTACAGCATCCTAAGCGGTGTTGAGAAGTAATGTTATGCATTTATCCAGAAGTTTTACCCACTTGCACTTTGCTGCTTAAGTGCTCTGGCCACTCACGTTGGCATTGGCTGATGGCGTGTCAGATTTGCCGATTTCTAAATGCATCGTACCCTGGACGGCGATTTTTATTGATAATTCCATAGTGTCAACAAATCGGTTTTCTTCGTGTCGTCTTGCCTAATGTCAGGGAAAGCACGTAGTGCTTGTCTGACTTTTCTTAGTCCAGTAATGATTGACGCAGTCCACCTTGCACACAGTGACAGCTTGCAGCAGCAATGGCATCGGCACTGTTGCTTGTTATGCCGCCTTAAGACCTCCGTCTTTACCTGAATGCAAACGATGTCCTGTAAGGCGAAACATTGCCTTTCATTGTACATGTTAAAATGAGTCCAGTATGAGTAATTTATGAGCCCGACAAACAAAATCGTTATCAAAACCAAAGCCTTTACAATGGGACGCATGTTGGGAATGGCGCAGACTGACCTTGATTCAGTTGCTCACATTGTAAATTAAAACACTTTAATTCAATGACCAGCCTCACCTATCGGGCGCGCAACATCGTTATAGTAGTGAAACTGTGATGAATTGTAAGGTGTACGTTTCGATTCATGCATTAAGGTTAAAGAGGTCTGGCAGTTGGGACCAAACATCTTTAAAATGCATTTAATGTAGACAAAGTGGGTATAATTGGTGCAGGAGGAAGTGAAAAATGGTGCCAATGTCGACATTTAAGACAATGTTAAAGAGAAGTTATTTAATAATTAGGAACACAAGAATGCAAGTAGTACGCATGTCTGGGTGGTAAGAATGCAAGTAGTACGCATGTCTGGGTGGAAGAAAGCCTTATACAACATTCCAATGGGCGAAGACTTGCAATGATTTTGAGGAAAAGTTACTACAAGAAGCGGTTGACTTGGAGATTGGTCAAACGCACTATAGCATTAAATGCATAACACTCAAACGCACTATAGCATTAAATGCATAACACTACCTGCACTGCATTTGCGACTAGGTCGGGAGAAATTTGTATTATGAGACCAGCCGTACCTGAGTAAGTGCTCTCAACGTACCGCATGTAAGTTCCAATCTGTGGGTTGTCAGGGCCATTCGCATCAGATTATCTCCTGAGTACACCTCCGACTGGCCTATTCTGACCAACTGATATCCCAAAGTGTGCCTATTCTGACCAACTGATATCCCAAAGTGAGAATGTGATCAAGGAGAAGGTGCATCTGTTACGCAGCTGTCTCACCCACTACCGCATTCGTCATTCTGAGTCGCGTCCTGTATTGAATGACCTCATTCGCCATCGCGTCCTGTATTGAATGACCTCATTCGCCATGGCATTTCATGCAAGGCAACCTAATGCTTTAAAATCCAAAACAAACCCATAGCATGTTCTGCCTCTGGATTGGCCGATACACAAGGAACCAATGTTTTGCGCTGAGGTGGGGTCATTCCAATCCTTCCCCTCATGGCAGCCAATTATTTAAACATCGACACCTCTGTCACGCGATCCATCTACGCAATTACGTCTCAGGAATGGTAGGTTCTGGCAGCATTTGTTTGCTTCCTCTCATTTTGTTGCTCTTAATCCTTCAAGATTAGCTGCCTTGTTATTATTTTCTTCTTCATATCTCATTTATTCAACTTTCACATTGTCAATGATGGCACTTCCTAAACATTTTAGCCTCAAATAAATTCAAAACGCGGCATTGCCGATTTGCCACCTGAACTGGCGTTAAGAATTTGCGAATATCTTAACGATGAGGATTTGGTGAATATTGGCCTGGGCATTCCAAGTTGGGAATGGGTATTTTCGACACTATTTTCGACACGGCGTTTCGCCACTACCCTGCATCAGTACATCAACCAATGGGCGTGGCTAGACAAGCACCTATGCAAACTGCTTTTTCCCCAACCATCTACCGCTTTTTATAAGAGCGCTTTGGAAGCTGTTCGTTATCAGAAGAGTCAAACGGATTCTTATCAGCTGTTTTTATCGTCGCCTTCGCCAGGCAAAACCTGCGAATCAGCGCATTTTCGTATTTTGCTGAGTCCTAGTGCAAGAATGATGGCGGACAAAGAACTTTTGCTACTGTCGGAAGAATCAAGCATTCCGTTTACCGATCACATAACGGTGCTAAAGTACCGTTTGCGCACGCATATTTTTGATACACATGGATTTAGGGAACCGAGGAGGAAATGAATGCTGTGACTGCTTGATCTACCTGGCGGCACCTTCACAGTTCACTAAAGATTACCTAATGGTTGCCTTAAAATCGCTTGCACCTCATCAGACGTTGATTATTGCAGTCCTTATCAATGGGACGACGAACAAGTCAAGTGGGATGGAATGCGTCGTAAAATTCCTCCAGAGCATTGGTGACTTTAACAGCTCTCCACTCGCTTCTGTGCCAACAAAGTGGCGAATATGGTGCATCAAACACTATCATGGACGCGTCGACTGGTCCGATCTGCTGAATTGGGGCTTGTTTGATGTGATCTCCGAAAGACATTGAGGGTGGTTGCAACAGTGAATTCATACTGGTAAAGAAGCAACCCACTCGATTAACCCTCTCCTGCATTCGCCGTATGCGATGTGTATGCTGGAAGGGCTAAGCGATGCCCAGTGTGTATGCTGGAAGGGCTAAGCGATGCCCAGCATCAATAGTCTGAAAAATAGTATTGTAAATATCTTGCTTTCCTATGTTTTCTCAGCCATGGGAAAGGGCAGACCCCGGCATCTACCACGTTATGTACAGGCAAAGCGAATGCTGTTGTAGCTTCTTCTCTAGGCTGCGGGACTCACAACTGTTGTTGAAGGTTTGGAGTCGACATGGGGATCAGGGCTGCGTGTGTAGGGCCATCCTCTGCCTTAGCGATTTATGGGAACTCCTTAACCACGTAAATTTGTCTTTTTGCGCAGAGAAATTGTGTTTTAGAATGGGAAAACTAAAATTGTCAACGGCAAAGGAAGGAGCTTGGATCGCGTGTGGAAGCTAAATTAGTTTTGGCAAATACTTGGTCCACTGCATAGAAGCACGTATTAATGCGTGGTGAGCTGTAAGACTAAGGAGTGGAATTTTGACATCCATATTCTGTTGATTTGTTGCAAATATACAAGGTGGGAATCTAAGTGGGAGGTGCTATCGCTACATTAACCATCTGTTTTCGGTGCATAGATTGGCCCAAAAATGGAATTTTAATCAGGAACGGAGATTATCGAGTTGAAAAGCGCATCGTGCGCATTAATGCATGATTTTTGGGTTGAAGGAAGCCAATTTTGGCTCAATTTTGGCAACGCTTAAATGCATTGATGGGGAAGAAATTTGTGTGTGCTTCAAAATTAACAAATGCATCTTACGAACCAGGTAGCATTATGCGCTCGATATCGCTTTTGAATTGGAGAGGTTAAAATGCATGACAGTTAGAAGGAAATACATGCCAGATTCGAGCCGTGTTATGCGATAGCCAATCAAGGGTGTTCTCGTCCTTCTAAATTCAGCAGCTCATGTGCTCCTATACGGTTCAACCACCAAGTCGGGTCCACTCGAGAATTTAAGTCGGGTCCACTCGAGAATTAGTACACTGCCGGGCTGTAAAGCATTGCATCAACCAACTTAACACTTTCAAGGTAACCCGTTTGCATGTCAAAGCCGCTAGATGCTAAAAATGTGTCGAACTATGTAGTGCCAATTCACAAATGCACTAACCGGGTGAATTCAATGCAAGAGGAAGCGGCGATATTAATCAAAGCTGAAGACTTGGTCAATCTTTGCAAAGGCCCACACAATTATTAGGAGTATACGAGATGGTAATATTGAAGGGCAAAATGGGGCTGAGTTAACTTATATCTGCTGCAGCTTAGTGCAGGTAGCCCCTTAACCAAATAAGCACATCAAATATGTAATTTGAAAATATTACATGCAAGCATACGTGGTCTGTAGTCGAGTTATCGTCCTTTCCTTTTCCACTAGCAACTCAGCCGCAAAATCCGCTCTGCAAGCTCATTTTGGCAGAGCAATTCGCTTTCATGCGATCACAGTTCATTGCATGTGCTATGGAGCAGTGATAAATGAGCACTTCTTCATTGTCGAGGCCGACGTGGCGATTTGGTGAGGCAGTCAAGAGTCTTCCATGGTTTGGTCGCTTTTACGGCGCATTTACTATGTGAATAACAAATGCAAGAAGAGCTGAACGTCAGCCTTTTAAGAACTGGTTTTGCAATGTCCTGATAATATACCTATTAAGCTGCTAGCAACTGTCGTGTTTTGTTGGTTATTAAGCTCGACCAACGAGAGAGAGAAATTGAAAATTTTAGTGAAAATGAGATAGATATGCGACCAAGGTGTTCAGAATCCGAAACAAACTGGAGCGTGTCATGAAAACTAGCGCTTTTGTGCAATTAAGCTGCAGTTGCTGTTTGCATTTATGCATGTTTTAAAATAAGGGCATTTTGGAGACAATTCGAAGACCAGCGCGGGTATTTTTAGGGCTATAAATGGAAGCATTGCAACATTACACGCCCTTGAAATGCCCAAATTGCACACATACTCGGAAGTAGAGAGCATTTCAACTATTCCCAACCTTCAACTTTACGTCTAATTGAAATGGCGTCATCGATAGCGGCCTTATCACTGCAAAGTATCGTATGATCAAATAGCTTATGAACTTCATTTTTGTCAAGCGTTTGAGCGTTGAGAGTAAAAAACAGGCATACGAGTTTTACTTATTGATTGTTCCTGATTATAGTGTTGCAGATTATAGTTGTGTTTGCAACATCACTTGCCCTAATATTGCACTGGCGTGCCGCGATGTGAAATGAATTAGCATGCGAAAACTTTATGCCTTTAAGGTTTTATTAATAAGGCCTGTAATTTGAATACCCCTTATATCGGAAGCACAAAGCTTTACCTTACGGAACTAAGTTTCAGTCACTGCAAAAGCACATTGACTTGATGTTACATCTCGTAATTATTTTGACTTGATGTTACATCTCGTAATTATTCGCCTTACTCCATGTCTTATAGGTTGGTAAAGAATTTTCTCCATGCTGATGAAAATGTGGTGGGGCTGTTTCAAGTATACCAAAATAAGGTCTTCGGTAGTGCAACAAAGTTTATTCTTTAGCAAACAAATACTTATCTGTTAGAGAAGAAAATAAAATCGTAGAACAGCTCATCATTTGGAAACAGGACGAGGAAGCAGGTAAGGCGTGTTAAACTGAAATCAACTGCCTGTATTTCTCTCGGGTTTAACCAGACACGTGACTACTGCCCTCCGCGTTTTAATCGTATGCAAAATTGTGGACACACCCAGGAAGTCATCTTGCGTGCTCTCTGAATTCACCACAAGCTTATTGGCATAATGTGACGCATCTCACCTTTTCTCACCTTCCTCTTCACTGAGTTGGATTACTACGGCTGTAAATCACGCATGGTGCCTATCCGAAGCATCACCTTCTACCTTGCGCACTTGGAATTAGCTTACCGTGGTAGACTGGTTTTAGTTTATAAGACATGCCTCTGCCTGCATATGCATTACTATGCATATGAAATCTATGCGGTAGCAAGTGTGCACCTTTGTGTATAACTATGCGTTTTATGCGCGAAATTACGCGTCGGGTCATGGATCGATGTAATTTACGCGTCGGGTCATGGATCGATGTAAACGGTGAGGATTTGCGCAAAACGTGGCAAACTCAGTCGAATAGCAGCATTGTTTCAACACTTTATTTCACAAATAGTTGGTATAAGTCAGTGAGATTGAATCTGTATTTTCTGGTATGTCAAGCGCTTTGCAGAGCGCCCTAGATACTCTTACAGCCAAAAGTAGCAAAGATATTTTGAACCTCGAAAGTGGTCTTCAACCACAATGTGAGTGGTTTGCGCTTCTTTTATTTTGAGGAGCTTGATATGTTATTCCGCCATTTTATCAGAACACATGTTTGTGAGTTTGCGTCCGCTAATCTCCGACTTAGTCCAGTACGAGCTCTGCTCCTTGGCCACAGCTTTAGCGTCTCATGAAACTGCTCACAGGTTTATGTTTTATTGCCCTACACTTTGGCAATGAGAGTAATGAAGTTAAAGACACGCCATTATCATCTAGAATGCGACGCAAAACATGTGACTCTGTAGGCGTCGCAGGAACGCGTGGATTCACATGATTATGATTCCGGTGGGTATTACTTCATCTGGTTGACATATTTAGCAATGGTTGTTTATTGTTACGACTTGATCCCTTCTGCTTCGCAGGCATTTGGTGTGAATTACCGATGGCTCCGTAAAGCAAGATCATTAACTTCATGGGGATCGCAAGTATGCTACGAAATTAAGTTGTGCTAGCTACGATTAAGTTGTGCTAGCTACGATGTGGATAGACCTGATTGGACGGGTTTGATCATGTGCCACCCAGATGACATAATAAGGTAAACATCACATCGCATTGCGCTACGTCAAATTTCATTGGTAGCTTGGATAACCAAAGACAGCGGTATGGTTATATAAGACGATGAACGATTGGGCGTGAATCCGCAGCCCATCTGTTTTTGCTCGTATTGCACCTCTAAACACAAATGCAGTAATTGCGCATTCGTTTCCTCGTGTTTCAGTGGGACCCAACGAGCTGCATTAGCTTACTTCCGCGGATGCAAGCGTCGCTATGCCCTGTACGAGCAGACACACACCTACTATAAGACAAGAATTTCGCATTTAATGCTGTCATCCTCTATTTCTGCCCATCGCCATTCGTGTGAGTGCATCTTTATTATGTATTGGGGAAGCGAGGTGACGACACAAGAACACGTAACGTGTTAAATGTCAGTAGTGTGGAGATTTAAGACAGATTTTAAGACAGAGATCGAAAAACTAACATGCACGCTAAAGTCGTTACCATTTCATTTGGTCTATAGTACTGCACGGCACAAGTAAACCAACTTAACCATCCATCTGTAAATAGTTTGAATTTTAGCTTCCGCGCTCAGTAAAAAGGCGTAACACAAAAGCCTTTTCGTGTGTATTGCTAATTCGTTGACACCTTATGCTGCGAATAGGTGATTGTGAATTCTTTCTTAATTGCATCTTTTAGAATTGAACAAAATGATTGAGGCAGATGCTTTGACTGCATAACTATCCAACTAGGCTAACAACGTCCCCTTCCTAGGCTGCAAATTATTTCACCCTCGACACCCCCACGGCTCAGGGCATCAGTGCTAGCGCATCTCGGTAACGATGGTCGATGGGCTCTAGTAACTTCTGAATGGTTTTATTTCCTCGCCTTCACTGATCTCCATTCTCACGTCATTAACACTGCAAGCTTTCTCAATGGTTTAGGAGCAAGTCTCATTACGCAAAGTCACTGATCTTTATTCTGGGCTGCTTTTAAATTTCATTGAATTCCAGCATAAGTAATCAAGGCTAAAGATGAATCCTTTCAAAGCAGCCATCATAAGTAGGCGCTTTACTAAGTGGGCCTAGCTGGACAGGCGTCTGTGCCAGCAGCTCTTCGTATAACTCGCCTGGTTCTTTATGAAATGCTGCTGAGGTCAATCAATGTCACAGGTAATCAATGTCACAGGGAACAAAATAGCTTATCCTAACGATTCTCATTTAGCCCTACACAGAATTAAGGCTACCGAACTGTGCATTTTGCACTTTGCCAAATCTTTTGGAAGCGAGATATCATGTTTGGAAAAATCAGCACAAAGGAAAACATTTTGACCAATATTTTTTGAAAACACTGCAACTAGTAGAGAACATCCCAAAGGGCATGAGATTGTCGTGACTCACGCAACTTCATAAGACATTGGTTGGAACCCTCGAAGTTCCTCAAGATTGATTTGGCAGTCACCATGCACTGATTACTGGTGTCATTGTCCATGCAAGGAGGGTTGTGGCAAGTAAGATTGATTGTCGCGTGAAACCCATCAGAGCCTTGGCGACTGCACTAGCTTTCCACTTACTGCTACAGCAAGGAATTGACGAATGTGGTGTCCCATATCATGAAGGGAAATCATTAACAACTAGTTCAACCCATTAGGTTGGGATTGATATGACGTGATCTTCAAAGAATTGGGGAGTTACATAGTTGGCTTCTGCATAGCAACATGTTTCACCACTTCTTTCCCGACTATTTTTGCCTGAATGATTGAGGCAATAATGTCCATGAATCTCACAACCTCAGCTCGTACCTTTTGGGGACATCAGTCCAGGGTAGCATAATCTGAATAACAAAACCGTTTTTATAAGGTACCTACAACTGTAATGAATAAACAAATATGCGTAGATTAGTGTTTGCTAGTTTCGGAAAGTGTCGGTACCAATTTTGTATGCGGCCTCTGGAAATGCAAAACCTGAAAAACGGAATTCTTTCTGATTGACTGTGGAGCATTTCTGGTCTCAACAGAGATAGCACCTGATCTACAGCTAAATGCAGGATTGTGGACTGGTTGCTCAACAATCCACCCTGCTTTCACCTTGCGAACGCGGATTGCTAGACAGAGCGGCAGAATTGGGTGCTTATCGCGATGTCATGAGATGTCACACCTGCAACCCACGGAGATCAGTGCTTGTCATTACCTTCTTGCATGTTATCGTCAAGCAGAAACTGTTCGATAGGCCGCAACGAGAAAATTTGAGTGTTGTCGAATGCCTAAAATCTTCCAGATGTTGATCCCACAGTTTGATCTCAATGATTTCACTACTCACTTTTGTTAAAATGTATTGGAAATGGGCTTCGGTTTCTCCCTCAATTCTAGTCAGATTTGGTTTTATGGTTTGGTGGTGGAATGACATGTCGCTTAGATGTTACGTGAAATCAAGCAATCCCGTAGTCTAACTAGAGTTCATCCATTACATCCTGTGACCTTAAAAGGACACAGTCACTGCGAGCGTGATTTGGCGTTACTTACTGACTGACTGCGGGCTTAAAAGTCGACGGGTCAGAAGGCATTGCAACATTGTCTTGGCAACTAAGTCTCCGTCTGCACAACCACATCGGCATCTCACGCATTATGTCCAGCCTATTGTACAAGCACACATTGATTTTTAGTCGAGTAACAGAAAAGGCACGCACACAGCTACATTGACAGGTAAGCATGGACGTGATTCCTGTAGAAGTAAAAGGGTACACTGGTGCGTAATCGACTAATGGTGGAGTAGTCCACTTCCATTTTAAGAATGTGTAAGCAGATGTGGATCTGATCAAGGTACAATAGTGTATAAGAAATTAATGGCAGAGGACTCCGTCTTCTTTTCGAAAAATGCAGATTTAGATGTGGATTCGGGCCAAATTATGCTGGACCGTGTCTAACACCAAGTTTAGTGCTTCGGATTGTAGATTGTCTAACGGGCAGCTCATTATCCTCTGTCCATTGTTAGCACAATGAAAGACTATAAGGTGTATATGGGCTTACCTTCGTTTTGATCACAATCATAATCTGCTAAACAGGAAGATTTTGGCATCGGTAGAGGATAGGCATGAATTAATTTTTAATTCTACCACATAGATTGCCTTCTCTTCTTGGGTCTGCACTATCTACACCATCATAATGGCATCAACGCGCTTTTCTCTCGCATAACAGAGAAATGAATAATCTTCCTGCATTCGAAGTTAACGCATTGCGATATAACTGAGAAATATGGAGACACAGGCCAACGACTTCGCGCACGCGTGTTGTTTGGATGCGCGCCGCATGCAAGGAGTTAGTAGGAAACATACTGGTGGCTGATTGGCTTTTCGAGTTGGTTTACTTGCAGCATATAATTCGTTTAGTATTTGCCTGCAAAGCTCCTCAGCTGTCAGGTGTACTCTTTGTGAGTACAGTCTGCGAACTTGCGGGTCACCCATCTCCGTGCTGCGTAAAAGTGGTTGCATCGACCTCTTAATCCCGCCCACCTTCTCAGCTCTTCTCAGCAGTATGCTTGAAGATAATGCGCTGTTTTACCCTGCAAAATTATTTGCACTTTGCAATGCCTTCATGCTATGCCCAAGAACACCCTCGTTGCAGACTCGGCTCATGTTCCCATCACTGACCTCGACCAGTCACATGGTGTGTAAGAGAGGAGGAGACCTAAATCCAACGAATCCACATTATATGGCACCTAAAATAGGTAGTTAAATGGAAGTCACATAAAACGTAGATGCGTGAAGTCTGAGCGTTCTGATGCCTCGCAATGTGTCTGGATCAGTGCGATTAGCCGCCAATAAAAGGAGCAATATTGTGTGGTTGTACATTTTGACAGCTTTGCCTTCCCTCCACCTAACATCTCAAGCCACCTCAGACGGTATTGTGAGTGGCCGGAGGATTCGGTGATAAGCTGGACGAAGAATTGTTCGCAAACGTAAGATAAACCAAGGTGGACGTGGAATCTATTGCCAAGGCTGTAGCGGGTCAGTGTTTTGTTTCAATCTAACAGTTGGTTGCATAGGTTACAAAAAATAAAATTTCTTTGCTGCATTCTCCACAATAGCCTCTTTTGTTCAAATTACCACCCAACTATTACCACCCAACAGTTAATGCAAAATTTCTACGCATCAAAAAGGAGCATTTTAAAAAGATTACTAAGACGCCTTGTTGGCGAATTCGCTTTATACATTAAAACATATAATTCCTACTATTTTCCATGAAAGATATATGCACTAATGGGAATAAGTTCTCCACGGCCTTGCATGCTCTTCATTGTAAGTGGTAACATGGTAGCTTTCTGCGCCTTGTGCTATGCAACAGCAAGTTAACTACAACATGGAGTTCCTCATTTGTAAATGGCTTATAGATCAATAGATTGGGCAATAATGACTTTTGCTGATCAGATTTACCCATGAACAAAATTTGAAAAACGGGCTTATCCAGCTTTATTTATGAAGCGGTGCACCAAAGTCTAACTCAGCTTCATCTGGTGGAAACGATTATTCTCCCGCACTCCGTGCAGACAATCTTACCAACTTTTGCTCATGTGAAGCCGATCCCAGTGCTTTGTTGAGCTGTTACTACCACCCAGCTTTTGGATCCGTGTCCGCAAGCCTTGCCCATCTTGCAACTCAGGCCTCTCGTACAGCAAGCTATTAGGCTTTGTTGGTTTTAAATTTGTGCAGGTAATTTTGTTGGGAATAATAATGTGTGTTATTAACGCAGTTCATTGAACTGTGCGATTAATCTCAAACGGGTTGATTTTAAGCATTGAAACAGAGAAAACCCACACTGAAACACAAAGGTTGGGGACAAGTCCGAACCCACTAATACACAGCCAAGATTTGCAGTCGGTCATTTATCTTCACGTGCTGGGATTGTCACACTCAATTGGTCATCTGAGCGCGTATAGAAGGAATGTGCTTGCGATGTCTGAAGTCACTGTACTACGTTCCATAAACTTTGGCATCAGATTGCCCAAAGCCATTTCCATATGTTAAGGAGTCTGGAGCACAGCTGCCTGGGCTGCATCCAGAAATTAAAGTGAATAAGTGCATGGCCTAAACAGCAAGCTCACATCGGTGTTTGTGTGCTAGCTTATGCTTCCCAAAGCAAAGCTCTGATGTGGTTAGTGGATTTTATAGACCTACACAAACACAATGTGTGTAAATACTGTTCCTTTCATGCTCATTCCGTAGTGGATGCATTCAAATTTTCACGTCAATTGCATTCAAATTTTCACGTCAAGCAAGTTTTGCAAAGAAAATACTCATTATGAATGTTAGAATAAGGTTGATACAAAGATGTACGATTATAAATGGGTTACTTATAGCAAACTACTGCCTGAAGGCACTGCTTGTCTTGCGACCACCTGATATAATGCAATTTCGAAAAGGAATTTTGTAACTGGTTAAGTCAATAAGTAGACCACTTGCATAGATGCAAGTGGGTCTAGTTTAGGGACTAGTGGCAATGTTGGATTCAGGACCAAAAAAGGCTTATCTGTGGCTTTATTGCTAGTCACGCCAAAGTATGCTTGTACAGTTCCGCGTTTATACTTCCAGCACTGCGACGATATTGCTCCTAGACTGTTAAAGCTGGCGTTCCTAACGTTTAATCTAAAAATTGAGATCCAATTAACTTGGAATTACCATTATTATTCTCAAAACTAAGTGTTTTGCAGGTTTTGAGCCCTTACTACTTTACTTCGACCATTTTGGCTAGACTACTTTCTTCAATATATATGCTTCACTAACAAATTTGGACGATTTTCACTAACAAATTTGGACGATTGACTGGCCAGTTACGCGGACCGTCGTTTAACCAGTCAAATGTGCGCTAAGCGAACCCCTACTCATAAATGCGGCCAAGGTTGCTGGGTTTGGCCACCAATTCAATTGCTTACGCTTTCGCTGATTTTAAAGCCCTAAGCGATGCAACACACAAAGGGCAAATGCAACCGCTACAGTGGTGGTGGTGGATGGAGAGGAGAAATTTTGCTGTGCATAAAATCGGTTACGCCTATGTGACTTTAATGAGTGTGGATTGAGAGCTGAAATATAACTCGGCTGATTGGACCAATTGATGAGGCTTGACTACTCTTATTGATGTACGTCCCATCTGCTGGCATGGGCTAACAGGTGATCTCCTTGCTACGGTGCGCCCTGCCACGTGTTTTTGCTGTTACGATTGACTTTTCCTGCAAGTTTGTTCAGCAAGCGCGGGTCCGAACATTCTTGCTATGGATGTGATTTGAGATCGCTGGAACCCACTGGTCATGGCGCATTTTAAGCGACGCTTTTTACATTTCGGATTTAGACAACAAGCATCTGATTAATTGGAGCAGGGACCAAGTAAGATGCAAATATGTGGTTTAGGCACTTAATGGCTTTCCGAATTGTTTAAATTTGGCAAGAATCAGGATCTGATTGCTCAACACCTTAAGATAGGGAGTAAAATGTCAGGGAGCAGGATAAAAGCGAATCGCACCACACCTCCCTCTCTGACTTCTAGACGAAAGTCTTGTGAGATTGGTAGTCAATCACCAAAATTTTCACCACAAAATAAACGGTCACTATTACACTAAAGACAAATGCTTGTCCATGTTTTGATTAGATTACTTTTTTGGCTAAATCTTCTAAATATAGTCAAATTTTACAATTGCAAAATTCAGCATTCCCCTAGACACCGGTCAAGCTTACCTGCGTTTAGGTAAGTGAACCAAATATTTAAACGTCTTTCGGCTCAGCTAGATCAAATCTACGATCTGCTTAGAACAAACATGTATTTTAAATTAAATTATCTGCGCCATTCGCATTTTCATTTGCAGCCTCGGCCAGTTGCCTTAAAAGAAGTGTTGTGAATTTCTTTAAATAAAATATTTTCAAATGCTTAACGCCGACAATCACAAGGATTATCCCCAACTGATTTAATCACCATGCAGAAATCAACAAGACATTGCTGTGGCGCTAGTTTTGAAGTGAATTGCAGGCAGATGACAATAAATCATCATCAAGTTCAATAAATCATCATCAAGTAGTTTGCTTATACTGATTGTCACAGCACAGAGAATCACAAAAATGGTGCCCTTTTGACTCTGCACTAATTACAAGTCGAAAAACGACACTCGAACCCATCCTTTAATTGCTGCTACGATTTGTATTTATCATGTTCTTGACCACTTGGCAGATATAGCAAATATTATTCTAAGTTCACAACTTAAAAAGCTGCATCCAACTTGTTAGCACATTAGCGGCGGAGTTTTAGGACTTTAACAGAAATGTTTGTGATTTCGGATGTAGACATTCAAAAGTGCCTTCGTAGCCTAGCTATACTTAGCCTAGCTATACACTGGTTTTGATCGTGTTCATTCTAAAGCATGGTGAGAATAAGTTAGACATGCGTCGAGACACAATTGCTTCCGAAAATTACTGCACGTTGCTATAACTGAATCTATTAAACTGTGCAAGGGCAAGAATCGGAGACAAATAATTTTGCTTCTTAGCTGTAAGTAAGGATTAAAATTACCCTAGGTCTGTTACACAGTGGAACAGCACATATAATGCTTATTTATTTTGATCAGTCTGTCTTTCTACTTCTTATGAGACTGCTAACGAAAATAAACCCGATTTTTTTGCGATGCAGTCTTGCTTCCAAACAGATGTCATGAAGTTACGGCTAATTGTCACCGTTGATTTTTGACAAACTTTTGCAAGAGGATCTTTTTTAAACTTTTGCAAGAGGATCTTTTTGCAGTCAACTTCAAATAACAAAAATCATTAGGCCTACAAGCATGTAATAATAACGAATGAGTTTGGCAGAGGAAACCGAATTTGTATGCAGCAGATATCATGGTGCGAATTGGAAATTTTTGTAGAGTCCAACAAGCACTATTTTCACCAGAAAGGACGCAAAATATTTAAATCCAAGTTAGGTCATTGCAGTAGTTGACACACAGCAGCAGTATAACACTCTTTCGGATGCGGCAGATGGAATAATCCCACACGTCAGACACCTTTGCAAATCACTCCAGCACGAGACGCATATCAAGGATTGGATTTGACCGACAAGCGGAGAGCGGATGCAGAAGAGTAGTAACGCACAGAATATCCCAAAGCACATGTCAATTCCGAAAGAGAATAAGAATAATTAGGAGACATAGATGAATCTGTGGAGGGAAACAATGCGTGTGGAAATAGCAGGGCGCCTAAAAGGTGGAAGGCGAAGACAAGGAAAACGGAGGCTAGAGGCGGCAAGATTAGGTAGAACGAACTCGGGTTTTGGAACTAGGATAATAGAACGAACTCGGGTTTTGGAACTAGGATAAGAGCGGAAGTGAAGAATGGGTTAGATAATTCGAGTGAAGAAAATCAGACGCCATGGTCAAAGTAAAAAAGTAGAACAATTCAAACTGAGGAGGAAGTTGCAAAATACATTCTCGTAAAAGTTTGCAAAATGGTGTTGTATATCGTCCTGCGCAAAACACCTCAAATGCAGAGTAGATGCCACTGTCTGCCCGTTCTTGTTGGAATGTACTTGAGATGAGCGTATCTCGCAATGCGGAAGTGATCAGAATTCTCATACTAAATGAGAATTACAAATGCACTTCTCTGACCTAGGTTCATGGCGTGGTTTGCGAACTGGATTATGCTGATCAGAACGGCTTATGTGAATAGGAATGAAGGTAGCAAATTGTGCAATGAACCGTTAAATGATACAATCAGGTTTTGAGCATTCTTAGATTCCGCATCTGAAAAATAGGGTCAGAGGAGCCACCTTCATGACGATATGTGGCCAAATGCACGCTGGCGGTGACAATGCACTTTCACGCTGGCGGTGACAATGCACTTAATAAATATGTGATGACAACGGCCTTTAATTGACTTTTTCTGAAAGAACATTGTCTCGATGCTGTCGGTGAGGGTAGGTGTAATTATGCATATTTTGCACACTTTGGGCAAAAAACGGGTTTAAATGAGCTGATTTGGCGGAAGTTTGAGAAGGCTTGCACTATATTCTAACGCATTTGAAATATAAAGAGCAACTGCAGCACCAATCGCCTTAATTTTATGCATTAATCTCTTATGTTTAACTGCAGGTGCCACGAGTGCTGACAGCAACCATTATCAGCTAATAGTATCTAGTGTTTGGCATCAAAAAAACTGCCACTTCTGATTGGTCTTCAATGTTGTGCGCAGCAACATTTTTCTTCATCTCAACAACAAAAAGACAAGGTGCACTACGGTGGCATCGTAACCAGTGTTTTATCTAATTTACGGATTTCCCAGTGTCAACTGTGCATTCAAAACACTTTAGAGGATGACTGAGTGGTACTCAAGCCTGCTTACAACCTAGGTTTGAACGTGCACAAATAAGGGTTTTAAACCTTTACAATAATCTGCACAACGATATTAGCCCTTTAGAAGTTTGAAATCAGGTAAAGAATGGGTGCCATGGCAATGTCACAATTTTGGGCATAGCGTTAGCGGCTGTTGCTAAGCTGAATCACTTTAGCAGTGATTTATTACAGTTATAGCAGTTTGTCGGGTTTTGATCAGCGCATATAAATTGCTTCACATCTACGACTCGCAATGAATACTTTGGAATGGCACAAAACTGGTTTGCATCCACAGCTTTGACCAACATTTGTCCCTAATAAAAAGGGGGGATAAAATCGGCTGCTTAACAAACTGCCTAATCATGGATTTGCCAACAGCCAATGAGGCATGATTTGGCCCAAACTTCACGATTCCTGCATCAACACTTCGACTTTCGATTTATACGTCTCTGACCTGGGCTCATGGCGACAACAATTACTGCTAAATATGCCATTGCAGGGTCAGGTTTACAGTCTGAATGTTGATGCAATGTCACAGGGAGTCCATGCTTTAAAAAGGTAATGTCACAGGGAGTCCATGCTTTAAAAAGGGCAAGGAAGTAGAAAAAGCGTTTGAAATCGAAGTCACCACCAATTTTGCAGAATATACCCTTGCCCCTTATGCAGGCACTAAAGTTAATGCCACCCTTTCGCTGCTGAAGGAAGACGGAGCTTATTGTTCCACGTCCGCTTCAAGGTTTTAGCCAAAATTTGATGCATCGAAACCCGCTTTTACGAAGAGCGTCTTTTCGAGATCACCATCTCCTTCTCGAGCTTCTTCGACCAGTGGCGCTAATACTTGGTTTCCATGCCTTTACTTGCTCGTTTGCGAAGTGGGCCTTCAAATATGCACAACTGTTCAACGACAGTGCAGTGCACAGAGGCAGTTATCATCTATTTTATGGATTTTATCTAAAGATGGCTCCACAATTTGCCGATGTGGCCATCTCAGGCACTACCTTCACTATCATCGCCTTTCTTCACTATCATCGCCTTGCTTACCTGTTGTCATTGGCAATACCAACGCAACTAATGCTGATAATTCGCACCCCATACTGGATCCGGCCAATTGGAAATGCCACCAAAATTAGCTTGACTGTTGACACTTGAATGATGCACTCTACCAACAGCGATACATAAGTTTTAATTGCAGCAAATTTACCATAAATATACGCGTGGAAATCGGATAATAGCTTTGATTGTGGCGGGCAGTAATTGGCGACCTCCAATATGAGTGTGTGAAAGCAACTAAAGGCAAACATTGTGTGAAAGCAACTAAAGGCAAACAAGGAAACAGCCAAAATGATCTATGGCAGCAGTGGCAGTCATTGCTGGTTGATTATAAGCCAAACACAGTCCTTCTGGCCATATGTCAACTGTGGAATTAGGCTCTTCTCTCGGCTTTGTTAGTTAGGCTAAAATATGTAAGTCATCTCAGTCCATTGATGGCAAGCCGTGGTAAAAATTGTACCTTCCATCGATCTTTATGCAATGTCCTCCAATGATGTCTGCAAAGAATTATCGATAATAAGTATCATCACCATTCACCCTAATGCAATTGTGGAATGCTGCATGCCGATAGGCATAACAAGTTAGAAAAAGGCTGAAGAACGAGTTAGAAGAAGGCTGAACACCTGATGCTCAAATAGTATCCACTTAATCTTTCTATCAGTAACCACCACTGGATCTGGCCGCGTCATGCATCTCTTTTGCATTGCCATGCAATTTTGTCAAAACTCCTCTATTTTACTGCTGGGGTGTAGACGTTGAATCTTGGAAGTCTTTTGGGTGATGCATAGCAAGACCGAATAGAAGCCCTGCTTTGCAGTCAAACGGAGGCTGCTCTGCCTTCATCAGAATTGTGGCCTACTATTGCTTTATGTGATGGCCCACCGCTGCCTTAATGATTGAACTGACCACCATGGCTTTTAGTAAGCTCTTTAAGAAAATTGTTGGGATGGTGCTTCAATAATCACACAGAACGCTTACCGGTCACTGCCTTTCAAAGTTGATGTGCTTCTTCAAGTTTCGTGCCCAATGTCAAAACAAATTTTTGCTAAAATGATTGGGGTTGCTACGGACCGTACGCGACACTTGAGCTTTTGTGGACACACCGGTTCAGAATTCGTTTGGAGGTACGTATCATCAACATCATTGGCTGCGCTCGCATTGGTGCGGTTCCTGGTAGGCAAGACGCAGATGATAAAGCCAGTACGTTGTGGTGAATGCATTGCTGAAACGTGGATTTGTCCAAGGGAACAAAACTGTGAGATATGCTAGTGAGCTATCGACATTTCCATGTGCTGCGCTACATTCGGGGGATTTTGCAAGAATTTGTAGCCCGGTCGGCAAAATTGTGCACAACTAAGAAAAAATAACATTATGTTACGGGTTCCGGTGTTTTTTGAAGCAGAGTTTCCTTGAATTTTCCCGCCTTCGTCATTAAACCCTTACGGCGAAACCCTCTCCTTATCCATCGAAAAATCTAAAAGAGGCGATTGGAAAGAAGAAGACAGTAATTTGGAAAGAAGAAGACAGTAAGTTAAGGCGGTTACTTGAATCGCACTAGCAGGAGTCTATTGATTACAAACATGGCTTGCGTCCAGCTTGCTATTTTGTAAGCCATCTCAATTAAAGTCTAGGTATTAAAACTGCACTCTCATTGGTCTGTAGACGTAGTTCTTCGGACGTAAGTACAAACTACAATGCAACCCACACCTTTGTCATTTCAACTCAAGGATAAGCTGACTTTAAAGTCTTCAATTAAAAATAGTCATGCTAGACTTAGGTGAAAATAGGCTTAATGGCATATATCTGTGAAATGGTCTATGGTTATGCTGTTTTCTAAATCGGATTGATGCATTTCGCTAGTGACGAATTGCAGCACTGCTTGATAGGAGGCACAGGTGTAGGCAAATTCAAACAAATTCTACTGTCTTTGACACTATTTTATTATAAGCAATCGGTGGGCACGAGTTTGTGGAGTTGGAGGCAGTTGACAGTCATCAAAACAGTGCCACCTCTTTATGACACAATGTGTCTTGAATGTAGGCTGGAAAGCCACTTAAGAGTGGCAAAGCAGTAGAAGAAATAGTGGCCATGGGAAAGCTTAGTCATGAGTAAGAATAATGCCTCCAAGTCTAGTCATGAGTAAGAATAATGCCTCCAAGTCTAAAATGGTAGCATGGCTAATATTGCGATGAGCGATTACAAGACATTAATTGTCTCGATAACAAACAAACAACAAAGTAGGCATTACATATTCAAGTGAGAGAGTAAGTTTAATGAGGACTCGTGCGAAGGATGTCGATGATTTTCGGTAGTCCTAGTCACAGATACACATTTATAGTGTGTTTTAAAAGACTTTGCTTTAACATAGCTACATGATGCGCTTTGTACAGATCCTGATAAACACGAGCTACATAAGGTGGAAGTTGTCACGCAGAGTTGGCAAAAATGACACAACCTTATTCCCAAAGTCTAGTGTTGTAGGGGACTAGGCAACTTTTAAGGAACGATGTCTTTCACTGCGAGGAAGGATGCGATTCTTTTATTGTAATCGGCGTAGTAAGTGATGCTCATATCTGGTCCAGAACAGGCGATAGTCTCCTTACATCTGAAAAGCATCCAGAACTCATAATGACGCTGGCTCATTTATATTATCACGAATGCAGTTTGGAGGTGGTCAAAACCAAATGAGAAAGTTGCTGTGCCCATGCGAAGTCGCTTTGTTCCTACTGGCAACAATATTTTTGTTAAAGTGAAGTTCTCATCCGAGTGGTAAATTTGTGTTTTTAGTACAAGAGCTTGACAGAAGAATGAATGGAAAATGGAGGGTTGGGCGGGGAAACTTTGACCTCATATTTAGTTGGGTGGAGAAAGGCCTTTTTTCATTACCTGCACAAAATCTGGCGTCTGCCTGTCTTGGTCCTAAATCAACACATACGCAGCCTCTGTCCTATGCATGAGTGATATTGGTCAAAATATGGAACTGTATATAATGGGAAGAAGAAGAAACGATTCGCAGCCTCAAATTGTACTTCGCAAGCAAAGCCGGGTGCCAATAGAGCGCCAGTTGTCTTTCACAATGACACCATCAACCACTCACACTGCTATTTATGCACGGACGTGCATGGACGTTATTGGACGTGAAACAGATTAAATGTAACAAGATGTTTGCCCAGGTTACTGGCACAAGCGTGGTTGTTGGGTCAAAAGGAATCGCGAAATATAGCGGCTTAAAAACAAGCTCTCGTGATTCTCAACTATGCAGTTCTGCGACCATGCTAAGATTGGTTAGCATTTGAGTTGTTTGAAAAGTGGGTGTTCGACTTGTTTAAAACAATCGGTCTTCGTAATTATTATGCATTCACCTGCTGGTATCACATGCAAAGACGAAGTTTTATCTTTTGTCTCGATTAGCTGAATAGTAGAAGATGCACGCAGTCGAACGTCAGGGACTTCGTCACGCACAAGCAAATTCTGTCAGGGACTTCGTCACGCACAAGCAAATTCCAAATGATAGGCCGTGAGATGTGTAAAGGGTTAGGCCCTATTGATGGCGGCTACTATGGCAAATCACCTTGACTATCACTCCTAAATTTAAGCGCGAGTAAACCGCATCCATGTAGGTGATGTGGCATGCGAAAAGTGTGTGGATGCAAGTACACTTTGGCATAAGCTTGATTTTATCCAGTAGATGGCAACTTCACAGACTTTTATACCTTTCTCGTTACCAGCCAAACACATGGGACAAAAAGTGGTGGCAATTCATTTTTCCATTAAATAATCACTTTAGAGCATCTAGGGTAAATCATGCCGTAAAGACGTTGCTTCATCAACCCCTTCGCCTTGTGATGCGATATTTGCGTCAACCGCAAGTGTTTTCGTTTATTACACATTTGTTGGTCGCTGCATTCCTTTTGAGCACTGGTCTATAGCAAGCATTAATCAATATCTTTAAGTGTGTTTATACCTTCTTTCTTTTTGTCTTTGTTGCATTTTCCACACTCCTATATTTGTTTACCAAATTCCAATTCCTCTGCATCATCTGACAATCATCATTCACACTGCAGCTATTCAACTAATTTTAGTTTTTTTCTACAGCAGAGAGTTCAATGCTGTCCTCTGGCATTCCTGTTCCAAAGCCTATTCAACTCCCATGCCATATTTACGAGGTCTGCTTTTGATTAACTGCATTGGCTTTGCTGTCGCTTCCCATCAGCGTAGCATTTTAACATTCCCAAGATCGTCACCCTCCTTGCCTTTAAAGAGAATGTTTTCCATTCTGACATTCAAGACATTTCTGATTTGTCAATTCTACCGTCTACTTCTATCATGACGTGAATTAAACAACTTCACTATGTTGCAGGAAAAGTCCCATCAACTAGAGAGAGGCTACCCTGCTCTGACAACATGACGGTTGAAGGTCCAACAGACTAAAGTAACACTGAGTGAAGATAAGATAGAAAGGACTGAAGGCACATTGGCAGAAGTTGTTTAAAGCCATTCAGCTATGTAACCTTCTACCGCGACCTCCATCTCATTAGGCCATTTCGTTCAACATGTCATTCAATCCCATACACTTGCCCAATAGTGGCACTAATGCTTCCATTTAAAGGCACCGCTTAGTGATAGCACTTTAGGCCGCCCTGCGGAGTAGAAGGTATTACAGGCTCACTCGAACTTTGTGCAGCCTTCTCGTCTTCTTGGCATACATGCCCACACAATAGTGATTGGAAGCATCTCGTCTTCTATTTCCTAAACACGAACCTTCCTTTTCGCACCCGCCTACTCACCCACATAATCACCTACAGGTTAAGCATTCTGCACCATTCAGAGCTATTCTCAAGCCTGGGTGGTGGTGGTTCGCCCTTTTAATATTTCACTACACATTTACCAGTGGAATTAGGATCATGTAGAAGCTGCATTTTAAAGTGCACTCATCACCTGCGCTAAAAACTGCAATCCAACAAAATAAAAACAATTCCACTAGAAAGGAAGCAAAATATACCGCACCTGTAACTTTGTCATACGAATGGGCTGAGGCTGCGCAACAGAACATCTTCATCATCAATTCATGCATACCTATTGCAGTTCTTTTAGCTTCAGCTTTTTCTTCTCGTACTCGAGTAGAGCTTCAGCTTTTTCTTCTCGTACTCGAGTAGAGCACATATACATGCATTTAACAATTTAACAGCCCGTTCCATGAAGGTATAACGGCGGGGCAAATAAGTGGACCCATCACTAAAATCCGTCATCTAACAAACCACCGACGCATTATATAGTCTATCTAACAAACCACCGACGCATTATATAGTCTCCTTCGCCCTGTCCAGCACCGTTTTCCGTACAATCCTCGGTAGGGGTACTGCGTCGTCAGTCTCTTCATCATTATGGTGAAAGCCAACTCCGCTTAGAATGTGGCAATGCGCTAGCCATCACACGTGTCCATGACCAGTGGAAGAAATGCTGGCCTAAAAGCGAAAATTCAAACTCCTGTCAACGGTGCGACATAACAATAACTATTATGACAGAATAATTGAGCGTTGACATGGCTACCAGTCTAAAATCTACTGTCACATTGCAAGCATGCCAAGATATGCCCAACGACTTTTCTCAGACAGTGAAAGTACACTCAGTACCATCAACTGGCAGATGACCGCTAAACAACACACACACGCATACATAAACCCTATAATCAAGCAATCTTTTGCGGCATAAGCTGCATGGGTAAGAATCTGCAGAAGCAACTAATGCATGAAGTCATTGAACGCTCCCTGTTTCCCTAGCAAATTAATCACACTCGGGCAATAAGTCATCCCACTCACTGCGGCATTCACACAGGCAAGCGTCATCGAATTCACCTTTTCGGACAAATTACCCATGCGTGGATGCACGGCGATAACTTGCGTCTCAATCCTTAAGCATTAGACAAGCGATTATCGAATATGACAATGAGTCGTACAGGGAATCGTGCTTGTATATCAAAGTCTTGTAGTACAACCACAATCAAAAATGCCCCACACCTGCTTTGTATCGACTCAATCTCATGCCATGGTGGAAAAGACGACTATATCTAAGTGCCTTATGTTAAACTAGACTGAAAAACTAAAAATTGCAAAAGTAGAGCAACATCCGACTTAATCTTCACAACACCTTTGATTTGACCTCGCGTGGCACACACCACACCCAGCCNCGATGCAAGTATTAGTCAGCAATACTGCTCACCATCAAAATCAGCCACAATCCTTGCAAGGCTGTCGAAATCAATATGAAATTCCGTGTTGACTAGCTTGACGTGCAAGGTGGGAACATCGAAGGAGGATTTGACACTCGGTGCCGTTCACTAATGACTTCGTGGCTATTGCAATAGATTTCAAAAATCACTCCCATCATACTTTGCTTAATAGGTCTTACACATTTCAACGACAAATTAAACTTCATCCGATATAATTTCCAATTTTAGAACAATCCACAACAACTCAAATCAATCCCTTCTACAAGTATTTAGTTTAATGAACAAACGACAACAACTCAAATCAATCCCTTCCACAAGTGTTTAGTTTAATGAACAAAAGCGAGTGTTGTCAATAGATAACAAAACATGTCCAACCCTCCCTCATGCGTCTCACTCAATAAAAAGCTTTGCTCTTGCAGATGCACACTCCAAAGTCATTATCTGCATGTGCATGTCTACGACTTGATAAGCTTTGTGCAGTAAAAATTGATGAACTGAAAATGCGTAAAAAACCATATGTATGCAGTGAAAAATATAAGTTGATAGCAACAGAAAGCACATACGCCTCGGACCGCAGGGGCAGACAAGCACTAAGTTCACCAAAAGGGACTGCACTAGATATCAGCAAAAGATGTGACTGGTCTCCTCACTTTCTCTATTTCCGTACTGACAGTCCAGCAATCATTTCGAGCGGGGCAGTAAGCCTTCCTGTCATGTCAGATCTAATCTCACACTAGTCTCATCATTTTAGGTAGCGTCCATATAATTATACAGTGATTTTGCCAAATGAGGTAAAACCTGTCGGGATGCCATTAAGCATGCCGATATTGTCCACGACATGATCGCCACCGCAGGACCAGGGAGCATTGGGCCTTTAAGCGGTTGGCAAGATCCTGACCTCCCAAGACTAGCCTCAGTAACACAAGCTGAGACAAATAAAACGAAAGGGACTGTGATTTCCTAGTTTCTGCTCTTTGTAGATTAAGCCGCCCGATATTTGCCTCTGGCCAAAGGTTAATGCAGAAATTAGTGGAGAATAAGTGTATTTTTGGATACATGGGCTTGGATTGGACACAGCAAAACTTTAAATGCTAGCGAATTTTGTGCTATTTTAAAAGACACCTAATGGTAGAGACAGTGAACTTGGGGATGTAAAATTACAAATCCATGTATTCACCGATGATTGGATGGTAGGAGAAAAAGCCACTCTAGCATCAAGTGTAAATTACATGAACAATACCTGGTTTTTTTCCTTATAATTTATAAGTACACCTAATGATTTACAGCCCACAGATCATATTGTGCGATCCATGATTCAACCATGGGAGGACGGCCAATTGGGCACTAAGAACAATGTAAGGGAAATGCATTTTGTTTGTTCAGTTTCTCGCGAGCGCCTATTTCGTTAGGTGCAAACAGGCAGTTGTCAGTGAGTCTGGTCAGGGCTGCGCCTTCAATTGCTTCAAATCATGGATCGCTCAGGAGGAATCTCGGAAGCCGTTTATCTTGATCAGGCAAAAGACTTGTTCTAAGGCCATATTGATAATGGGTGGCTGATTTGCAGCTGCTGAACCTTAAGAATGATCAGTTGGTTACAATTTAATGCCACTGTTATGCAGCGATGTCGTGCCTGTTTAGCAGTGCCAAGAAAAGCTCACTAGGTACCTGGTTGATAAGAATGCCAATATCAGGTAAGCGTTTAATGCCATGGGTGGTAGACCTAATGACATGACCTCCAAATCGTGATTGACGCAATTGTGGGAAATCGAGTTTTTTATTGTAGCTAAGTTTCTTATCTACGCCGTATGGTTGAAGCCTTCCGTATGGGTAAAATCCAACAGTTTTGTCCATCATTTAAGCAGAAACCTCATAATCACCACACACTAGTCCATGCATTTACGTACCATATTCACCACCTAGTAAGTTTATTTATTGAGCCTTGGCTGTTTCGGAGCTCGATCTGTTAGGCGGGCACTTGTAATAGGCTATTCGTTTACTTGGCGTGGCTTGATTTATCATTAGAATAGCACCCATCACCTTAAACGTCAATCGTTTTTAAAGTCATGGCTTTACTTGTTGGTCACATTTATTTGTTTACAGTATGTCTGCATGGGCAAACTAAATTATACTGCTGCGTCTTATCTGCTGTAGATGGTTTAGATACTTCGCATGCAAGTGTTGTTGAAGTGCTGTACGAGACCAAATACCCACTTATGCACTAGTATCATCTTATTTAATCATAAGCATATAACGCGGTGGAACAAAGTATTGGTTCGCAGCATCATGGGTCGTGTCCTAATGCACACGATCTTTCTTTGAGTTTCGCTTTAGTGACCACTGTACGGATCAGCTTTGCAATTAGTTGCTTTCGATTCTAGTGCCAACGAACTTAATCTCACCTCGCCTCACTTGACTGCTTCCTGCCTTCTCAGCTCTGATGGCGATTCCTTGCAATAACTTCCCTCGCTCCTACTTCTACCGCTAATTACAGATGGCTCCTCATCATTTACGCAGAAGCACAATTGTTGCAAGGGCCCAGCATTCAATCACGAATCAGAATGTCTCTGTAAAGCCACGCGTGGTCCTTGTTGTTGCATTGATGGTGAATAATCACGCGGCTTCCTTATCCAATAATTTTCGTGATTTAAATTGCATTCGATGTCTGAAAATTAGGTAAATCACTTCGTTGAGCCAATGTCGTGGTTAAAATATAAATTAATTAGAATTACAAGCATTTAATGGTAGAAATATACCTTCGCCTTTGGTTTGCTATTTTTGTTAAGTTCTACAGATTTTCACCCACCAGAAGCGCTTTTAGCTAATAGTGCTCTGCTTAGGCCGACAACTTTCAGGGATCAAAATTTCCTAATAAGCTGCTGAGTCATAATGCTGAACGCATTGAAAACACCTATGATGAATATTCCCAAAATCATAAATGAACTTAGTGCAATCTAATAGTATATTCGCTTTGATAATCACAATACATGCTTAATTCGCGGATTTCCTGTTCGATGAAGCAATTGGATCGTCGTTTGGCGATATAGTAATTGGGTTAGATAAGCCGCATGCTTAGCTTGTAGCCTTATTCTGTAAAAGTTTGGTTTTAGCTGGTTAAATGGAGGAAAGTTTTATTGCCTCTCATCTGTGAACAATAGGAGTAGGCTTAAACGTATTCAAGGGAGAAGTTCTGTAGCATAGCTGGCAAATATTTAACAATAAGCGTTAAAGTGAAAAATCCTGCCTTTCCAAAACCGTATCGTTCATCAAGCCCTCCTACTTGGATATGCTCAAGCATCACTTTGTGAAAATAGTTGCTCTTTTATCCACACTACACTCTAATGATAGATTCCAACTATGGTGTGCTATTTCGCAGACCTTCCTGGAGGAAGGATCCAAGTTTTTACGTAGCCCATTAAATTGTCAATCAGGTCACACTTCACTGACCTCCAACTTATCTTTCTGTCTGCCGCAGAGCCCCACGTTCTACTGTGCTGCCTTCGCAGCATGCGGATTTTGTAGGTCTTATTATTCCGTGTACTATGCTAGTCGCGATTCTAATTGTGTGACGGACAAAAAATGTGGGGTCGCAGCATTCCAATGGGCAGCATGGATCACAAGTAGATTTGCGTCTCTGCAATGTCAGGGCAAATCTTCCAAGTGAATGCTATACTCTGGGCACAAACGCTAGCGTCACATTAATTCGAAAGGCAAAACTAGCAGGAACGAATCACAAAGTCATGCGTGTTTACTCGACTACGTTGATATCGTATTCAGTAGATCTAACAATGAATGAGCCGATGTCGGCCCGCAGTGCTTGCCATGTCACCGCATAGAAATTTTTAGTTACAAGAGCAATATTGCTGCATTGCAAAGTGTTACAAGAGCAATATTGCTGCATTGCAAAGTAATGAAGTCCAGCGCTAACAAGCCTATATGAAGTTAAGCTTAGTTTAGTGTGCTTACATCTGCTTTGCAAGTGTTACTTGCAACATACAATACCGACAATGCTAATTCGAGTGGAAAAGGTAGTGCGAGAATCCCTTATGAGCGGAAAAATAACAGCCGTTTAAACGGCTGTGGAGTGATCGGTGAACCGGAAAGTTGGTTCAGTGAAGAACTGAACGGATGGATGGTCAAGGACTTGATAAGTAGAGGTACGGGCTAGTTAATTAACAAATAGTCGTATGGCGGATAGGTTTGCAGCTGATCAAACAAGGTTGCCGATAATTGACCAGCAATTTCAACGCCAACATGCTCTATGGAATAAGGATGAATGATTTTACATAGAAATGAACTTCGTGTGTTATCTTCGCAAGTTTGCTCATGACTGTCCATTTTGACAAAGTGGCTCTGGCCCTCCCGCATTAACATTAAGATGAATTCCGAAAAAACAATTGTGGCGGATACAGTTGCTCGAAATGCTGCATTAAAGGGCCCATTATAAATCATAAGCATCGTCGATGTTATTGCTCTTGCGCGTCAGGTGTGCGTTTTTACGGCGGCAAAAGATACTACCAATGGATTGGAAAATCATAGTCACAGGCTCATTTCCCACGTTACTAGTTTTTGGCATCTAATGCACATTGTGTCAGTGTTTTTTGACAAAGGAACCTACTCGTAGACATGTTGCAGATTCTCCTTGCACTTCAAGCCCCCTGCATTTGATTCCGCTGCTAGGCTATTAGAAGTTAGGTAAAAAGCAGAAGAAGAACTAAACTTGAGACGGGCAACGACACTCTGTACGAGCCACAAGTGAGGTGCTTATGGTATGAAAACTTCCCACTTGTTACCTAATGTGACATACAGTCATTGACTAATATAATTCATAATTGATGCTTCGATATCCTGGAATCCATCTTCTCCCTTGCCGTTACACAAGGCTTTTTCCTGCATTTTAAGACACCAAGTTGTTGCATAGATCAGCGCAGTGGCTCGCCAGAAACAGAAATGACTATTGCCCACTCTCCCTCAGCGGCAAATGCCAGAAAAGTGAGCCTGCCAACTGTTAAGTAAACAGATGGTAGCTTTGTCTTCTCTTTGAGGACCAGAAAACATCCTTTTTCTTTGGTTGCCCTTCCGTCAGCATTCACCTACCGCCACATAAAAGGGAATGGGGACAAGTTGGAGGAAGACAATAAGGACTCCACTCTTGTATGGTCCGCAAGCTCTGTTTGACCTTGGCTTCACACCATGCCACGATAAACCTCAAAAACAGCCGGTGACTGAAGCGCTACCACTAAAGATGGGTTAGCTGGACGATGGTAGCCCACTCTCCTCCTCATAAGCTCTCATTAGTCACACCCAATGATCACTTGTACCCATGGTAGCATGATTAACATTTTTTAGTCTATATTCCTGTTACTCTATCTACAGGTGCATAATGCTGTCAA
Source organism: Taenia saginata (assembly GCA_001693075.2). Taxonomy (NCBI): domain Eukaryota; kingdom Metazoa; phylum Platyhelminthes; class Cestoda; order Cyclophyllidea; family Taeniidae; genus Taenia; species Taenia saginata. Next base: position 37,897 of record LWMK02000226.1, on the reverse strand, counting down.
TGCTTGGAAGGGAGAGCGTAAGAAAATGTGGGTGGTCTCAAAATAAAATAGCGTGTTTTCAAACCATAAATCGAAATGAGAATGCACTCGGGACATTTATGGCAAAAAAAGAATAAGTGAATTAAATGTTTATGCTAAAATTGAACCCCTTATTAAGTTAGATGAAGGTGATTTTACAGACTCGACTAGAGTATCATCGTAAGTCAAATAAATGGCTAACATATAGCTCAACTCTAGGCCGAACCTTTGCCAATGGGCTCTGTTTTAGTCTTTGTGTAGCAGTCAATTTGTTTAAGGAATGTTTGGAAATCGAATGGTCAAAATGCGATTCCATTTTGCAAGTACTGTATGGAAAGGGTGGATTGCACAATCTTTGTTTCCTTATAACTCCGTTTTTAATTATTTGACTGCGCATTTCACTGTGGTTAATGACTGTGATAGCATGGTTTGTGGAAAAGTCCGAAGTTCGCTCAATCCTATATACTTTAAGCATCTTTACATGAGCCAATGACAGCAATAAATTTTTGCCCTAATGTGATGCATAAATTAGCAGTTTGATTGATGCGATGAGTTACCTGTTTCGCTATAAAACAGTTGATTCGGCACGCAAGGAAAAGCAATCAGACTCTAAATGTCAGTTCTCGTACATTCGATGAGGAAAGAGGTACCGTAACGGCACTACTTATTTGGAACGCAGTGCTTTCGACAAAAAGGGAAAATTGTGATGTAGGAACAGAATGGCCCACTAGTTTATTTTAGACTGCTGCCACTAATCACTCACTATGTTCCGCGTCGTCTCCTAGCAATCCCAGTCCCTCATTTTTGAACTAAAATGCAAAGAATTTGCTTGCCAACTAAAATTCAGCAATACAGAGTGACTTCTTCATGGTATTAGCATGACTGAGAATAGTTGTCCATAAAGTCTTAAAGTATGATTCAGCTAATAAGCTGCAGTAGGCGTACACGAACTTGCCTACGATTCTGGCGTTGTCACAATAAATCGAGGATAGTACCCGGTAGTCATCAAATTGCAGTGAAAACAATTGCGTTTTGTTTAGCGTTAGACCTGTTTTTGAGGAAATTGCACTCAAATATTTTAAAGAATAATAGCTTAAATAGTGGCATGATGTCGGATTCCTTTCTTGAGATCCACTTATTTATGCTCACAATGAATATATAAACAGAAATCCTGATTCAAATTTACAAAAGTGGGATGATAGCAAATGACTACGTAGCAAGCTTGCTGTGCGTAGATTCCATTTATTGCAATAAACTCTTTTTGGCTTACACACAGAGCTGGTGCTAGTTGAACATCTAATCTGTGCGCGACCAACCGAGGTCAGCATTCGCATTGTCACAGCTTTTCATTTCATGTGGAGTGTTGATTGAGGAACAGCCGAGGTTCCGAGGCGACCTCAAGGTAACTGCAAGGGGAAGATTAAATTAACTGGGAGAGGGCTTAGGGGGTAGGGATTTGCATGCACAAAGCTAAATAAACTGTTCTCATTGAAGCTTCCAACGATTTAGCTGGTGCGTTAGCTTTATAAATAGCTGCGACAATTCGCTGATAAAACGCTTTAACGTCTTTTAATCCGTTATGTCATGAAAGCTTTAATTTCTCCTACGCCTAAGTTAGTTGCTTTTGTGCGTTGAAAATGAGTGTTAACTTTAGCTGCTTGCATATAAATTGCACCCATTCATACCTCCTCCAATGCCCACAGGATGCTTCGATGGGACGAGATGGTACTGGTCGCTTTTTTGGTCAACTTGATCATCTCTGACGTCTGCGGTGCGAAGGAAGAAATGGTGTCAAGTGACCAATATCTTTTCAACATCTACACCCTCGCCTCTGATCCTGTGTGCTCGTCGGACATGGGGTACTTCAACTCCCCTCACAGCGTCGCCGCAGCTGTGTACTATGTGCGCTCACTAATGCCAGCGAACAGCGAGACGCTTTCCCTTGTCGTTCTGGGGTGCCCATGAGTGCCTGGCTGCTCAATGCAGGAGGCCTCGAGAGCAAGCTTGCTATACGATATTTTGGAATACTTACAGGTTCGTTGTGACAGACTCTGACAGCCTTTCGTGTAGTGTTGGCACTTACACTGAGGTAACCCTGTATGCGTGCGTGCGTGTCTGTGTTGACTGACCACCAATTCATCCTGCACTACTATGCTCAGAGTTGGGACGTAGTATAATGGCAATCATTCATTTACCCGCTCACCGCGTTTCACGATAATGGAATTACCCCCACTCCAAAAAGAGCGAGTTTCTTATTAAAAAATGAATCACATGTTATCTTCCACATTTTCTGCATTCCAATGCCTTGTTGAACATTATCGGGCATCATGTGTATGCTATCTCTCCTATCCAAAAAATCACCTATCGAAAGAGAAGACAATGAACGCGAGGATCAAGTGTTAGCATTCACCACTGGGCCCAACTTTACAGTGTCAAAGCAGTTGCAAATTAGTGACGATATTTTCTGCGTTAAAATTTGACATTGACGCATCGCTTGCCCACTTTTTATCGCTTCGCCCCACCCTGGTTTGTTGGAGTTATTTCAAGCAAATCCCCCTGCTCCCGTGCTTCCACCCCTAAACAACTATAGCGCACGTTAATACAAGTGGCGGTGGAGGAAATAAAATGTGTTAATTTTGCATGCAATCGCCACCGGAATATGTTTTGCACACATCGTAATGATTATTTTTGTAGTTCTAGCAAAATGCGTCAAATTCTGCAAGATTCAGCGTGTTACTGGGAAATTGCTTAGATAGTAACTGTAATGTGGTGAACGNGTTCTAGCAAAATGCGTCAAATTCTGCAAGATTCAGCGTGTTACTGGGAAATCGCTTAGATAGTAACTGTAATGTGGCGAAAGAGTGGATCAGTCTCAGCAACCCAAGGGAGACGCAACGTGTACATGGTCTTAAGTTAGGTAGCCAAGACAAACTGGACTTGCACAGCCACCCGTTCCACCGACTTGAAGGATGCTCTGCCATCAGCATGGCGGTAGACCCATTGGAGACTGCAATGCACTGCTACCTCATTTCTTCTTCAGCAGCACTAAATGCCCAACCAATAAAATGAAAAGAAGCAATGAGAACCCAGAAAATTGTATTAGTATTCGCAAAACACATTGTTTGGGCACTTGGGGTGCGCTTGAAAATAGCAGTCGTGACGACGGTGAAGCTACAATTATGCACGAATTCGGTCGAAATTCCGCAGTTGTGAAAGAGCCACAAGAAGTTTCTCATGCTGAAAACGACATTACACTGAACCGTGGAACTTGATGTTGAGGTGGTTGTCAGCTCGTGTTGAAGCTGCAAGGCATTGGTAGCGAAAACATTTACGTAGCGAATGAGCCGCAACATTGCATGGACGTAGCCACTGGTAATTCAAAGAGTTTGTGAGAATGGTGCAACCCACGCCTTTGTCCACCACACATTTGAAATCATGCCTTACTCAGCACACAGAAGATTACACCTCCTGAATCCACGTGTCACCACAATAGCACATCTGAGCGCGATGAATCGGGGTCAGTGAAGCGTGATCAGGCCACGAAGGTGTATAAAAGAACACACCGAAATCGTCAAACATCAAATTGTTGCAATGAGTGCAGGAACCGCTTTTGCCATTGCATGCAGCTGTCTCTTAGTCGGTGACCTTGGTTATGCAAAGCGTTTAACGTTTCCGTCATGTCAGTCATCTGTGTGCCACTCTGGTGCAGATACCGGCTATGGTTGTCAAGGCGGAATTTGCAACTACACCTGTTCCCAGTCACTGTGCCACGGTTTTGGGAACTCAGTCTTTCACGGAAGGGAATTCAGGAGGCGTGGGGTAGTGGGCCCTTGGTGAACGAGGCTGCTATGGTGGAAACTGCGGCTACTGGAGTGGATGTAAGGAGGGGATATGCAGGGACTCTTATAACTTTACGCAGTGTCAAGCTGACGAATGCTTCAGTGGGCCATTCTATGGTTATGGTTGCATCGATGGTGGCAACTGCCAAGTTGTCTGTCGCGATGGCGTTTGTCGCTCCGTTGACAATTATGGCAAATTTCATCCACCCGCAATGATCACGGGACATGAAAATGCCATCTCTGGATATGGCTATGATCCAATGATGATGTACGGCATGCCTAGCTTTCCCACTTCAGTGCACACTATAAATCCAGTTGTTCTGCAATCGATGCTCCTGAGCATCCCAAACTTGAATCGAATTCTAATATCCGTAGACCCACTGCTGCTTCAGTCTGCATTGATGTGCTTACCAGGAGTCGGTAGTTTCGCCTCCAATATGGACCCACATGCATTCCAGTCAATGATTGTTGGACTGCCAAACATCAAAGATATCCTGGCAAGCATGGGTCCGGTACTTCTTTAATCGATCATCGCAACTGCACCTGACATCGACAGTATGCTAATGGGTACCAACCCATATTTCAGCCAACGCATGACACCGCATATGCCTAAGCAGAAGAAAGTCACCAAAAAGCCTAGGACTATAACTTCAAAGCCTTCTAACAAGAAGCTCGATTCGGTAAAAGCTATTGATTCCAACGCTGCACAGCAAATTATATCAACACTGCCAAGTATCCCCATTCACTATGCCAATGGCTTGCTAAATGCTGCTCCTAGCTTTGTTCAGTACATACTCAAGAACCATCAAAGCCTCCACGGCCTTCTGGCCAACATGAATAATGAGACTCTCCTCTACGTCACTGCACACGTTCCTGAATTTGGCATTTCTGCATTCCAATGCCTTGTTGAACATTATCGGGCATCATGTGTATGCTATCTCTCCTATCCAAAAAATCACCTATCGAAAGAGAAGACAATGAACGCGAGGATCAAGTGTTAGCATTCACCACTGGGCCCATTTTCTGCGTTAAAATTTGACATTGACGCATCGCTTGCCCACTTTTTATCGCTTCGCCCCACCCTGGTTTGTTGGAGTTATTTCAAGCAAATCCCCCTGCTCCCGTGCTTCCACCCCTAAACAACTATAGCGCACGTTAATACAAGTGGCGGTGGAGGAAATAAAATGTGTTAATTTTGCATGCAATCGCCACCGGAATATGTTTTGCACACATCGTAATGATTATTTTTGTAGTTCTAGCAAAATGCGTCAAATTCTGCAAGATTCAGCGTGTTACTGGGAAATAAGTCTCAGCAACCCAAGGGAGACGCAACGTGCACATGGTCTTAAGTTAGGTAGCCAAGACAAACTGGACTTGCACAGCCACCCGTTCCACCGATTTGAAGGATGCTCTGCCATCAGCATGGCGGTAGACCCATTGGAGACTGCAATGCACTGCTACCTCATTTCTTCTTTAGCAGCACTAAATGCCTAACCAATAAAATGAAAAGAAGCAATGAGAACAGAAGCTACAATTATGCACGAATTCGGTCGAATTTCCGCAGTTGTGAAGGAGCCACAAGAAGTCTCTCATGCTGAAAGCGACATTACACTGAACCGTGGAACTTGATGTAGCACTACTATGCTCAGAGTTGGGACGTAGTAGAATGGCAATCATTCATTTACCCGCTCACCGCGTTTCACGATAATGGAATTACCCCCACTCCAAAAAGAGCGAGTTTCTTATTAAAAAATGAATCGCATGTTATCTTCCACCATTTCTGCATTCCAATGCCTTGTTGAACATTATCGGGTATCATGTGTATGCTATCTCTCCTATCCAAAAAATCACCTATCGAAAGAGAAGACAATGAACGCGAGGATCAAGTGTTAGCATTCACCACTGGGCCCAACTTTACAGTGTCAAAGCAGTTGCAAATTAGTGACGATATTTTCTGCGTTAAAATTTGACATTGACGCATTGCTTGCCCACTTTTTATCGCTTCGCCCCACCCTGGTTTGTTGGAGTTATTTCAAGCAAATCCCCCTGCTCCCGTGCTTCCACCCCTAAACAACTATAGCGCACGTTAATACAAGTGGCGGTGGAGGAAATAAAAGGTGTTAATTTTGCATGCAATCGCCACCGGAATATGTTTTGCACACATCGTAATGATTATTTTTGTAGTTCTAGCAAAATGCGTCAAATTCTGCAAGATTCAGCGTGTTACTGGGAAATCGCTTAGATAGTAACTGTAATGTGGCGAAAGAGTGGATCAGTCTCAGCAACCCAAGGGAGACGCAACGTGCACATGGTCTTAAGTTAGGTAGCCAAGACAAACTGGACTTGCACAGCCACCCGTTCCACCGATTTGAAGGATGCTCTGCCATCAGCATGGCGGTAGACCCATTGGAGACTGCAATGCACTGCTACCTCATTTCTTCTTTAGCAGCACTAAATGCCTAACCAATAAAATGAAAAGAAGCAATGAGAACCCAGAAAATTGTATTAGTATTCGCAAAACACATTGTTTGGGCACTTGGGGTGCGCTTGAAAATAGCAGTCGTGACGACGGTGAAGCTACAATTATGCACGAATTCGGTCGAATTTCCGCAGTTGTGAAGGAGCCACAAGAAGTCTCTCATGCTGAAAGCGACATTACACTGAACCGTGGAACTTGATGTTGAGGTGGTTGTCAGCTCGTGTTGAAGCTGTAAGGCATTGGTAGCGAAAACATTTACGTAGCGAATGAGCCGCAACATTGCATGGACGTAGCCACTGGTAATTCAAAGAGTTTGTGAGAATGGTGCAACCCACGCCTTTGTCCACCACACATTTGAAATCATGCCTTACTCAGCACACAGAAGATTACACCTCCTGAATCCACGTGTCACCACAATAGCACATCTGAGCGCGATGAATCGGGGTCAGTGAGGCGGGATCAGGCCACGAAAGTGCATAAAAGAACACACCGAAATCGTCAAACATCAAATTGTTGCAATGAGTGCAGGAACCGCTTTTGCCATTGCATGCAGCTGTCTCTTAGTCGGTGACCTTGGTTATGCAAAGCGTTTAACGTTTCCGTCATGTCAGTCATCTGTGTGCCACTCTGGTGCAGATACCGGCTATGGTTGTCAAGGCGGAATTTGCAACTACACCTGTTCCCAGTCACTGTGCCACGGTTTTGGGAAATCAATCTTTCACGGAAGGGAATTCAGGAGGCGTGGGGTAGTGGGCCCTTGGTGAACGAGGCTGCTATGGTGGAAACTGCGGCTACTGGAGTGGATGTAAGGAGGGGATATGCAGGGACTCTTATGACTTTACGCAGTGTCAAGCTGACGAATGCTTCAATGGGCCATTCTATGGTTATGGTTGCATCGATGGTGGCAACTGCCAAGTTGTCTGTCGCGATGGCGTTTGTCGCTCCGTTGACAATTATGGCAAATTTCATCCACCCGCAATGATCACGGGACATGAAAATGCCATCTCTGGATATGGCTATGATCCAATGATGATGTACGGCATGCCTAGCTTTCCCACNGATCACAGGATATGAAAATGCCATCTCTGGATATGGCTATGATCCAATGATGATGTACGGCATGCCTAGCTTTCCCACTTCAGTGCACACTATAAATCCAGTTGTTCTGCAATCGATGCTCCTGAGCATCCCAAACTTGAATCGAATTCTAATATCCGTAGACCCACTGCTGCTTCAGTCTGCATTGATGTGCTTACCAGGAGTCGGTAGTTTCGCCTCCAATATGGACCCACATGCATTCCAGTCAATGATTGTTGGACTGCCAAGCATTAAAGATACCCTGGCAAGCATGGATCCGGTACTTCTCCAATCGATCATCGCAACTGCGCCTGACATCGACAGTATGCTAATAGGTACCAACCCATATTTCAGCCAACGCATGACACCGCATATGCCTAAGCAGAAGAAAGTCACCAAAAAGCCTAGGACTACAACTTCAAAGCCTTCTAATAAGAAGCTCGATTCGGTAGGAGCCATTGATTCTAACGCTACACAGCTAATTATATCAGCACTGCCAAGTATCCCCATCCACTATGCCAATGGCTTGCTAAATGCTGCTCCTAGCTTTGTTCAGTACATACTCAAGAACCATCAAAACCTCCACGACCTTCCAGCCAACATGAATAATGAGACTCTCCGCTACGTCACTCCACACGTTCCTGAATTTGGCAAAATATTGTCGGAAAAGAAGCCCGACACATTAAAAGTCGTTTTCGACAAACTGCCCAACATCTCCGAATACTTGCAAGCCATAGATCCCGAGGTGCTGCAAGCTCTTGTGGCAAAATCGCCCTCCCTTGCGGAGCATGTGCCCTCACTGCCAAGCACAACTACTCCCCCGAAAATACCAACACTTCTGCCCGAGAAGAAAAGGGGAGTGACGGAAGAGGCGCTGAAAACGTTTGCAACTGAGACATCAAACACAAATACTCCTCTGAAGAAATCGACGCTTGTGCCTGAAAGGAATAAGAAAGTCACGAAAGGGGCACCAACAGCAGTTGCCAACGAGGTTCCTATCGTTGAGGACAAAGAGCTTAAAATGATGCAGTCGAAAATACCTCTCATTGATTGCGTATTGAAGTGGATGGGTCCAAAGAAACGGGCTGCTCTGCGTGAGTTGGTGCCCAACTTTCCAAAAATCTGGGTTGATTTGGAACCACCACAGCTGAAAACTGTCAATTCGCGTCTGTCAAATGCTACTCGGATCCTCAACAAGGTGCAAGATGTGCTGGTTAAGGGCGCTCTTTCGAAGTTGAAATAAGGTGGTGGTATTCTTGGTTTACTCACTGGCGTGCTCTTTTAGCTGACAAAAGCATGACTTTGGTTTTTTGACAGCTACTTTTCCTGTAAATGAGAATGCCCCCTCCCTTCACGTTTTGCGACCAATACAGCCATTCATATTGTTACAATAAATGTTTACTTTGTTGATTTTCTGTCTGACGCAACGGTTGAATTGTCGTTTGGAGATGTGATAGTTGGATTGGTGAACTCGCGCGCTTAGTTCGTAGCCTTACTGGTGTGGAGTGTTAATATTGAGCAGTCAAATGCAAGTAGATTTCATTACTTCCCATTCGTAAAATGATAAGGACGAGCTTATACACTTTCGAGGGAGGTATTCTATCGCATNTTGTAAAATGATAAGGGCGAGCTTATGCACTTTCAAGGGAGGTATTCTATCGCATACCTAGCTAACAACTAACACCAAGTATGGTGGTGGCGAAGCCTCTCTTCCCAATCACCTTACCTTCTATCAAACTCTTCTCTTTCCATGGATTTGGGCATCGCATTGCAAAACTAGTTGTCGTGTTCATTTGAACACACCCCAACTTTGGTGCACTTCTTTCTAGACCCTCTTGGAAGAAGGGTCCAATTCCTTGAGCAGACTATTGGATCTTGGGTCTAGCCACACCTGACTGAGTCCCGCTCCATCTGTTTGTCGGCCACGATTCCCCCCAGTGCGTCTGCGCCACCATCGTAATATGTTGGCTCGGAAGGTGTTATTTTTTGTGCGCCACGACATTCGTGATGCAAAATGCATGATGGACAGAAACATGGGTAACCACTAATCTTCTACGTGGATTGGATTACCAGTAGGCATGCATATGCAATGACACGACAACTTTCTCTGCAAGTGCTACATCTCAAAATGTAATGCCAGTTTATCATGCATTTGGTTTTAAAGCCTTAGTTGATAGTCCACAAAACCAAATAGGGCTGCAAAACATCACTAACATCTCATTTAGTATAATTAATAGAGAATGTCCCGATGCCCGCTGCCTCAAATGTGCTACATTGTAATATGGCAATGCAATGCTGACCCTGAAATGGTGTTCTCGAGTCCTTTTTGCAATTGTCGATTGATTTGTGTAAATAAACTTAACAGTGTGAAACATGCTGAAGCAGATGCTCTTTCCACCAAGTGCTGATTGGAGAAGAGAAGGATGTGTGCAGAAGTCCCCTATAAACTCACTATCGGCAGTCGTTCTAAAGGCCATGGAGCAAAAGGTAAACTTAATGTCTGATTCGGTACAGGATCGAGCAGATGGGTGATCGGTGACTAAAGAAGGCAAAATATAGGCTTTCAGGTAATAAATAATTGAGTGACGAAACGAAACACCCAGAAATCGACGCATGATTCTGATGCTAGCTTAGGGTTCTGCACAAAATTTTGGCCAAAATAGCCAACAACCAAGGAATTAGGCGGAGCATTTATTGCCATTTTCATGAAATCCATGTGGTTTAAATGATCATGTGTTTTGGCCAAACTAAGTTAGCCCACTGCATTGAAATTAGGATGAAATGGGAGACACGTCCGATTATACTGAAAGTACTTTTCAATCCACTTTATAATCTGCCTCGATGACATCCCTGTTTCTACTGTAGACAATCGAGGTCACAACGCTACCTTAAAACTGGTGCAAGAAGCAGGATTGACTTTGAATACAAGTTCTTCGATGCTCGGTCAANATACTGAAAGTACTTTTCAATCCACTTTATAATCTGCCTCGATGACATCCCTGTTTCTACTGTAGACAATCGAGGTCACAACGCTACCTTAAAACTGGTGCAAGAAGCAGGATTGACTTTGAATACAAGTTCTTCGATGCTCGGTCAATTTCTTGGGACTTGCAGTCTCGTTAGGTAGGGTAATGTTCACTGAAGACCGCAAAATGCAAGTGAGAACTTGGCTAACACCAACCGGTCAGACGCGGGTTCACAGCTTCCTTGGCTTGGTGAGCTACCACAGGGTCTACTTTATAGGATCTGCTAAGTTCGCTAGCCTTTGCACGAAATGACCCAAAAACAGGCAACAGCGCTTCAGACAGGAGATCGAGTACGATGTGATAGCAATCTCACACTGACAAATTTTCTTAGGATGAGCCTTGCAAGGATGCATATTAATGGCAAATGTTAGTAGAATTCTATTTATTTGGCTACATTGCAATAATGTATATGAATTTTGATGCACGTACCGATTAAATCCAAAAAATGCCGCACTTTTCAGTAGCAATAAAAGGCAGTTATTTATGGAATGCTTTCAATTGAATTTTAACACATTAAAGTATCGTTGTCGCGAGCTTAAATAGAAATTATAATTGTGTACGATTTATTGCGGGGTTCGTCATTACCAAATCCACCCCTTCACGAGAACTTCCCGGAAGCAGCAGTTCAGTAATGACCCATTGTAACATAGGAGCAGTTGCTTGATTGCGCGTTTAAGATAAAAATTTGCACTCCTATACTGACAATTTCGCATGAAGGCATGAAAATCAACGACAACAAATAACGCTTTGTTTCGCTCGGATGATTAAACAAGTATATCTACTTGCTAACAGTAAGCTGCTTATGATAAACCTACATTTTTAACCTCCCACTGCACTTAGCATAAGTTTCCAAATTAACTCAACGTCTACTCAGTTTCCTTTTTTAAAAATGTGGATTATTACAGATGGTATAGCATTGCAAAGGTGCAAAATCATGTGGAGGGCTTGTCAACGCCCTCAGGAGCGACAGTCACAACGGCGACAAAAGATGATGATATCATCCGTTGCGGTGGCTGACCTACGGGGAAGTTAGAGGAGTGAGTAGGTNCAGGGAAGGTAGAGGAGTGAGTAGGTGGTTCATGCATGCGAGATTGCATTAACATCTATGGATATGCACAGTTGCATACAATGTCAAAAGACAGTAGATACCTCTGCACATTACATATGCACGCGCTCGCCTACATTACACCCTTGCGAATGTGAGAGCTCTAAATTGCTTGACACAGAAGCGTACACCGGGTGGAGTGCTGACAACGATGAACATGTTCGAATCTAATTCAATTAGACCAGTGTAGCAATTACAAAAGCACCAACCAAACATCATGGAAGGCTGCAACAGCAAGTGTGACGCAGAATGGCATGACGGGCGAATCCATGTTTGTCTATATGCCCGCGCAAGTGAGCCACACACACTTGTTTTTCTACCCATTGGCGTAATGTAAGGAGATTGTTTAGAGTCGCAGAGGCTTTGAGCTCCAGCTTTGAAACTCCTTCGCAGTGCTCAACTAACACGTCTGGCTCGCATTGGGACCCAAACGAAGCAGGTGTTGGGCTTAGCCGCCTTACTTATGCTGAGCAGTAAGGAGCGTAGCTTTCTTTAAATGTTGTTTAATTATGAGGACATAAACGCAGGGTCAGAGGAATTTACGACAAGTGCTCTGCAGTTGTGATCAAGCTGAACTCCCTGTTGGCTGTATCAATGGACCACGCAGAAGCACCAATATCTGAAGATAAGTTCAACATTGTCAAATAAGTAAACACGCCGATTTGGCAGTTGCCTGGATGTCTGATGCACATGCAATCAGAAGCTACTTGCGTTTGCTAAACAGCATATCTAAAGACCACTTTTATCCTTGAATGCATGGCGACCGAATTGGCAAGACGCATAAGCGTCTATAATAGTGCTGTAGCTCACTTACACATGCAAGTAACCATTCAAAATTTTTTTAGTATTCCGCAACCCATGACCATAGCTTTCCTCTTTGGCAATGATATGTGGTTGCTACGCCCAAATTTCGTTCAAAAACGGAGTCATTAATCACGAATCGAATTCAACATTGCCCTCATTGCTGTTTCATAGAGTTAGCGAAAAGAATTCATTCAGTGCTTTGTTATCTGCAGAGAATCATTTTGAATTAGACCTGGCAGACTCGTAACTAGGGAAAGGAAACCGTGGAATAATTAACACATCAAACGCTATAAAGTGGTTATGAGAACCACTTAGGAAAGTCGAGTATCTTATGCAGCATTGTAGCAAACCGATAGAAGCGTTTTTGCGTGCCCCTACAAAGGATATCTTGACAGGTCCATTCAAATCTACCGCCGTGGTCAATAGTCTGGCAAATGTCTTTCTATACGCACCACATTCGCCGATTTACTGGTGCAGACATCAGAGGTTACTTACTCGCGCAGCTGACTTTCTCGACACACTCCAAGAGAAAATCCACCCCACTTTCCCCTTACATTTTACGCCTTCAATTATGACGATTCTGAGCGTCTGATTGAAGGACGTTTTTGCCATTATTGCCCGTAGTTCAGTCCTAATATCAAGACTATGCTGCAGGAGCAATGAAAGTTCAATGACATGGAGGGAACAGTCGCAATAAGCTGGTGAGCCTATTTCTTCTCTTAGGAGTCTTGTATGTTCTTTGTTCAGTAGATGGCACTAACGAGAGGTGAAAATGAGTCACGACACAAAGTTACATTTTATGGGGCGATGCGTACTAATAGCCAATGCAGTAGCGAGAGGTGGGAATCATTATTTTCATTGATAACTCCCCAAGCACCAACTGCGCTACTTTCAAAGGAAACAGCTTTATATGGTTTATTGCCCACCTGATTATAATGCAATCAATCCTTTTCAACCGCCTCGCGAAGACTGGAAAGATGAAAATTTGCAATCAAATATCATCCGTTCAAAATGTTTTCGATGCATCCACCAACTTCTAAAAGGGGCAGTGGCTGCGAGTGGGAAAGCAGAGTTGCGCAGGCATGTTCGTCAACCCGATTCCACTTGCTCATGTACGCATGCTGATCTTTTGAGAAGAGGGCCGACTTTCGCCCCAGAATAGCCATGCTAATACTCGCTTTGCCAGCAAAGCTAGGGTATTCACATATTGTCCGACGTACTTCTTCAAGGTGGGTAGTTACCTTAGCCTCGTGTGCTTCCGCCCTGAAAAAAAGCATTTGTAAATTTAATAGAGGACAGAACAATTTAGGTCACTGCATCACCAAACAACTAAAAAATCCTGTGCTGATGTAAGCCACCTAAATTGGGTAAAAGTGCTTGCCGGGGACCTTATTAGTTCAACTTACCTCTGGTTCCATATCCGTAGTTCTGACTGGCACTGATGGCATTGAGTAATATAAGAAGATCAAACTGAAGTAGGTATTTACAACTCACTCATCGCTGCCACTTAGACAAGCAGTGATTATTCGGTTAATGACTCACAGCGAAGAAGTTGTCAAATCCAGCGGACCCGCATTTGCATTAAGATCACGTAAAATTTGAGGTTTAGCTGATAACCACAAAGCTCAATCATCATCCACGTCCATGGTGCCAAGAAATTCACACGATCCCACATGTTCTCTATTAAGATCATTTCTAGGCAAAATAAACTTCGGTGCCACGAAGACAGTAAAGTCCCTTTTTGACAGCGGATATGGCAGGTCCCCGGGGGAACTGAGACTTTGTTGCGCTGTTGCAAACTGTGGCTGGCAAACTTTCTTGCTAACCAATTGCAAGCTAGCCGACATCAAACGCTGCAAACACTATTTCAATGGGGAGAATTCACCTCTCAGAAATAGCAGGGCCTTACATTGACATATAATGTGGCGGAGCTGATGGACCAAATACGGCCTAAGCTAACATACGGTGACTTAGAAATTTCGAGGCATTATTCTACATTTAGCGATACCATGANATGCTGACATATAATGTGGCGGAGCTGATGGACCAAATACGGTCTAAGCTAACATACGGTGACTTAGAAATTTCGAGGCATTATTCTACATTTAGCGATACCATGAGCGGCTAGCGCCAAACAACTTGTAAAGTTGCCGTGGCAAACGAACATGTAGCACACTTAGAAGATGTTCCTCTTCAGCAAAATTCATCAACAATAGAAACCGCTTAGCTTGAAAGTTAATGCTCAAACCTCAGAGAGCGTAATAGAGTCCTACGAGAAGCTATGCCACAAATAACAGCAATATTAACATTGCTTCTCCTGAATATTTTAGCTTTCACACACGACAAGTTATACGGATAACAAGTTGTTTGGCTACAGCAGTTTATAGAAGATTACATACACTCATAGATCGAACCATAGCAACGCGCATTGAACAATGTATTCAAGCGGTGCATGCATGGCTAAAAATCAAATGGTTGTCTTGCTAATTTCACAGAAAACATTAATTTCTTTAAGGAATAAAGCTGTCTAATGAAGGAATGCCATATGATCTGATGACTAGCACAAGCACTCTGAGTTGCATCTTGTTGGTGAAACCAACATATTGCCCTTTTTCGCGTCTTCGCCTATGTTACACGCCTATGTTACACGCCTTTCCTTTTAACCACCACTTTCTAGCGCGTAAAAGACCTGCAATTTTGACCTAAATAGTGATAAAGTGCAAGTGTCAAAAGATGGCATTTTGGTGGCCGTTGAACCCGCCACAGCCGCCTTGTCACTTAGCAGACAAACGAGCAAAGCGCTGACTTATTATAACATCCGACTAACCTGCAGAAATACTGTACTGCTATGCGATGTAAGACGCCCTGCCTCACCTGATCAACTCGATTCCCTCGTTCGAACGCCTCATGTGGTTAAGGGTATGAGTACTGCAGCATACCACTGTTTGAGATGCTCATTGGAGGTGGAGCATTTATGCCCAACGCGAAATCGCGTAGAAGCGTAACTCTCTGCTCCTTAACGACCATTAATCTTGGTCACATCCGATTCCGCTTTTCTGCATGTGCACTGCCTTCTCAATGTTTTTCCTTCAATTAAACAATTTGTTCTCGTAGTACAAGTGGATAGCATTACAGCTGGTGCGATAATTTGACCGAGCCTACTAAGCAGCATTACGAAAGTANAGTTTGACCGAGCCTACTAAGCACCATTACTAAAGTACGCAGAACAATAATCGTGGTTAAAGAGAGGTTGCTGGCATCATTTCAAAGGCTCACAGTGAAGAGATGAGCTTGTCCAGCAAGGCAGCCAGGTGGATAAGGCAAGATTGGTCAGGTTAGGCACAATCACGTGACGCTAAACCTGATGAAAGATGCGGCTAAGTTTGCGCCGAGGTCAAGTCAAGCCATAAATAAATACATGCATACTGACTCGGTGCGGCAGCGTTTCTCCTCTATGCCATCTCAAGCAGCTTTGTTGACTAAAGACGAGGAGTGTGCACATGAGTAACTTTGTGAAATGGACCTGAAGCCCTGAACACCCAACACAATCGTGCACTCAAACATTCTCAAATGGCGAACCAATGCCTGAGTCAACATTGACCCTTTTGTGTGGATGGGAACGTCACGATGCTCATCACTCCAATGAAGGACGCTTGCGTATCACATCACCTTGTAGTATCCACGGAAGAGGAGAGACGTACAAGTGGGATGGAGCTGAGCAGGCATATGTTCATCACTTCGTTTGGGGTGTGTCATGGGGCAAGTTCAATGGTGTGGAGAGTTTTGTGCTATTTCTTTGAAGAAGCTGGCCCACGCAGTGGATGTGTATGCGTATTTGCGTAGCCTAATTGTTCCTGCTGCTACGAGTGGTCCTCCTAACTAAGTAGAGCCTGACGGTAGTGTTGAAATTTGGACACGTGCAGGCGTGAGAGGACATGAATGTAAGAACTCATTTGCCATAGTAGACATTAGGGATAGTTGCTGCAAGGAGGTGTTAATATATTGAGAGAGAAGAAGAGGAGGAGAATGAAGATGAGAATGTGCGACTCATTCACTTGTCTAACCCCTTTTGTCACTCGGGAGGTGTAGGTCAGTTTCGTAAGTATGGCCTTGCCTTCACCTTTACTTCTCGATTTTTTCTTACACTGCACGCCATTCGAGCAGTGCCCGCTGCCCATTTTGTCCCACCTCTACTCATATTTCAAGGCCATAAATTATCAAATGGACTTGAATTGTGTTACGGTGGTGGTAAGTTTGTGATGACACAAAATGCACAACTTTTATTTGCACACAATTCAGTGATTCCCCAATTCATCTGTCCTTTGGCTAACCTCATTTCAGATGATGACGGACTTTTGGCTGTGAAGGGTCACGTCTTTGACGGCGACTTCAAGCCTTCCCTTTCGGTTTCAACGTCCCCTTTTTGTAAGAACGAGTAATCCTTCAATGCCTCCCCTATTTGCCAAGAGAACTTGGCAACGAGTGTTCTGCTGTGCTTCCTTTCGTTTCAGATTTTCGCAACACCCGGAACATTTCCTGTCCACAATGTGGAGTGTTTTGAAAGTGAGGGTTCGTCTTCATCGAATTGGCATGCTGTGCTTAGAGGAGGGTTGCCTACTGGTGGGCAACTAGTGATGTGACATCGGCTATTTTACAGCTTGTAGATAGTTGGTCTGCTGAAGAAGTTGGCGGAGCAGATGGTCACTTAGTGGGTGTGTCAAAAACCATGCAGCTCCCAGGCGTGTGCATGTTTAAAAATGAACAAAAAGTAAGTGCTGGAGGTAAAGAGGTGGACATCGCGCCTCAATACCCACCAGCACAGAAAAAACCAAATTAACAGCTCATGCCAAGCCATCGTGTTACAGTGATGGAGTCAAAAGTGACGTCCAGAAATGCTCCGCTGTGAATAAATAAATATTTTCGGATCAACAAATCGATGTTGATTTTGCGTTGTGATTGAGCTATCGTAAACTGCATAATGTTTGCATTTAGAAACCGGACGTTATCAAAACCGATGCGAAATCAATTGACAGAATGCAGTCACACTCATGAAAGAAAATAATGTAATCGCTGGTTGTGGGTCAATGATGCTGGTCAGAGGCCTATGCAATCCCATTCTTCTTGGCATAGCTTGCCTCTTAACTACTCTATTGCGACACCTGAGGATAGAACGAAGATCATTCGATCACTGAGGTGCGTTAATTGAAACTAGACATTAAACAATTTCGCGTCAGTAAGATTAATGGTGCATTTCTCCACGAAGCCTTGCCCTCAACCATCCCTTATATCTAGAAGCTGCTAAATTTGGAAACTAATACTGACACTACTAAAATGGTGCGCAGTAGAACTTGTGAGGCAAACCAGCGTATGAGCTGACATTTTACCATTGGTTTGGTGCCAGTGTACGGCCGCGAAATCACCGCCTGAAGTAGATGTATTCCTTTGGCACTGGAAACAGAGTAAGTAGGCCAGCCAGTCAGTCAGTCAGTCCTCAAAATGTTGGTAGAAAATCAAGGTGGCCAGGTGTGCGAGCAAAGGCTAGACATCACATGCATCTGCTTCACAACCACATTGCTCGCATTTGCCTGATTGGGTCAATGAGAGTTGCTTTTATGGGAATTTGGTGACGAATATGCAAATGGGTTAGTTTTTGTGAATGAGTTGCAGCACAGCACACCCAACGTCAATGACAGCCGCAGCGAAGACGCAGATCCACCACTGTAAGCCCACGAAGTGTTGGTGGTGGATCACGCAACAGGTTGTGAGGAAGTCGGTTCAAGTGTCTTCTTTCAGTGCGTAACTGCAATCGTTCAATCTTACTCCGTTCTCCAGCACTATTTAATAGCTTCTAGGAACCAAGCGTTTCCTCTCTATTATATGCTGCGTACCTGGTGCACACAACTCTTTTGCATTACTCTTCAAACAGTTAAGTAGTGCCTGTAGCCAACACTGTTCTAACAGGACCAAAGCTATTAATACCATCGAGTTAGAACTTGCGTGGTCGACACGAACAGAACGCACATTTATCTCAACAATTCTTCACCTTGCACACTCCATAGAGGCTCTCCCTCTGTACATTGGTGGTAAGCACTTGACGTGGCTGCATTTCAACTACTAGAGTTCGCTTTGAAAGTCACTAACGTGTCATCGCTTCGTCCCACGTATTCTGTTGATAATAAAGTGCTGCACCCATGAGATCACAATGGCCTATTTGAAGCAACATTGGAAATACAGANGCCCCACGTATTCTGCTGATAATGCAGTGCTGCACCCATGAGATCACAATAGCCTGTTTAAAGCAACATTGGAAACACAGGTAAAGTTCAAGTTGGGCAAATATTAATCCAAATTTTTCATCAGAACACATTGGCTGTGGGAGTCTGGAACGGTTTCGGTTATAGCCACTTCTACCCACACTCTGCTGTTCATCCCAGCCGTAGAGGCAGTAGTTTTCTACTCTTCTTCGATTCGGCTATAGCCACTTCTACCCACACTCTGCCGTTCATCCCAGCCGTAGAGACAGCAGTTCCCTACTGTTCCTCCTTCAGTTGTGCAGATCTCATGTGGCGGCTGCGTGAGACATTGTGCAATCTTGCATTTACATGCAATAACGAGCTTAGGGCTGGATGGCTAGTATTAGTGGTTCATGCTCTTCCAGGTGCATAAATTTAAACTTCCCGAAGTCTTAGTTGTCGGTTGTTCCCTTGAAAGCAAATAATCATGTCAGGTCGTTCTCCTGAAAGCAAATAATTATGTCAGCACTCAACGCGGTGTCACTTGTCCACCCACTCGCAAGCAGAGAAAGGCACAAGAGAGTTGCATTCTAGAGAGAATGAAGTGTTAAGTACAGTAGAAACGCGGGACGAATATTTAGTTCATTGCCCAAGGTTCAGCCATTCCATTTGTCTTCTGGCAAACATCATTTCTAACCACCGGTCTGTAGTCTCCTTAGTCGTCAATCGGTGAGCGAACAGTCCTTCATCAAACAGACGTCCCCATATCATTGGTCAGAGAAGCCAGAGGTGTCCAACCGATAGCTTTTGGGCCTCATTGTGTGTTATTTGCTAACTCATGTCAGATGGGCGAAGCACACTTGTTTAGTAGTTCCCACGAATGTAATTTGGGCGTGGCTGCAGATTTTGACGATTTGTCTCATGGTCATCACGCATTGGTAGAAATTGTTTTACGCATGACTGGCTTCCGCCAATTCGGTGTGCCATACTTTAAATAGGAAACAAACCTTCCGTTAAGCCTGATGCATTCCTGATTCAAATTATGAGGACTCGAGGTTTGGTAATTCCTAACCGCTCCAATTTTGCGCTTGCCTTACCAAATTGCCGTACGCTGTACACTAGTAAGCACCACCGACTAAGCACAAAACCACAGAGCATGCTTCTTTTTGCCTATCTGGAAATGCCTTTCGAGCCCATCTTCCTGATATTCTCCGTGGTCTCAAAGTTGGCGCCTCCGATGAACACCTTTATCTGACCTGTGCCATTATACAAGCGGGCATCAAATGTGTCAACGACTTCTCAAAGATCAAGCCTAGCTAGAATTAAACTATCATGTTTCCACTGCGATTCGGTCATCTGCATTGCACTGCATTTCTCACCTGATTGTTATTTTCTGACTTGGCAGAACTCAAGCTCACGCACGTAAATACTATGTCCCAACTACCATGTTGCTGATAAGCTGACTCGCAGCATGGCCAGTGTGTTATTATGCCGCCTCATTCTTCCTTTTTTCTAAGCTAGCCTGCGTCTACCCTAAAGGAGCAACTTACCCTTCTGCATGCAATGTTAATCAGGAATGACACGGTGGGTTTCATGCTTTCTTCATTTACCTTGTGTTACGAGCTTCAATATTCGTTTCTATTCTCTACAGTACAATGGGTCCTACTTGTTTCAGTTAAGGGATTAATTAATCCCACTCTAGCTGTTATTACCTCAAAGTGACTAAGTCGTTGAATCTACTTTGTGGCGCTCTTTGGCAATCAGCCCTGCATGACACCTTCCGTTGACGTCTGAGCTCTGGTAAACTACTGAACAGCGCTATTTGACAAAGACATTAAGTGAGGCTACAGCATTAATCGGGGCTGGGCTGGTTTTATTTATGAATAAAGACTTACAACAACTTGCAACTGAAAGAAGTATCAAGTAAATCAGCTGCGCAAACACTGTAGATAGACATATTTATTGCGAATCCTCAAATCATGGTTTTAAACGATCGCTTGAAAACACTGGCATCTCCTTAGGTCAAAAGTCTTTTTGGGGCATTAAGCCCCCAGCCTCATGGAAACCAGTGAGTCGGCCTGACTGACTGCTCTTCTAAGGTCGTAAAAGCCAATACGATGGGCGTTTGCTAAGGCGAATCAGTGATTACGACATGACGGCTCGTTGTCGTCTCTTCATACCTTTCACCAAATGGCAGGAATGAAGTCTTCACTTAGTCCTCTTCCTCTCAGAGGTGGAGGACTGAAATGGTTGGAGTTTATCATCGACAAAGCCAAAAACATACGGAAATGGGATTTCAGAGGTACCAAATCGGAAGTCAGACAGGCACACCAGTGCAACAGTGCATGAGGCTACGGACGTGAACAAATAGAGTAGCTTCGGTGCAGATGCATGGAACACTCCCATCACCAATGCGAGAGCCACTGGAGAAGGGGAGGGAGGTGTTTAAATAGGTGGAGTGTAAAGCCGATTGTCAAATGAAGGCAGGACATATGAGACCGCACAAGATGTTTTCGAGTGCACAAGAAGTTTAAATGGAGGCTTGCTCTTTAAACTGATTGCAAAATGCTCTAAATTAGAATTTCCCTGCATAATTGAGCTCTTTGACTTGAAAACGGACGCTCGGGAAACGCTTCGGAAGCCGTAAGTCAGTGCTTTCCTCCGGTAAAATGGGTGCTGGTTTCCATGTTTAGTAATTATTCGTAGAACGCTTCCGCANGGGGAAGGAGGTGTTAAAATAGGTAGGGTGTAAAGCCGATTGTTAAATGAAGGCAGTATCTATGAGACCGCACAAGATATTTTCGAGTGCACAAGAAGTTTAAATGGAGGCTTGCTCTTTAAGCTGATTGCAACACGCTATAAATTAGAATTGTCCTTACATAATTGAGCTCTCTGACTTGAAAAAGGACGCTCGGAAAACGCTTTGGAAGCCGTAAGTCAATGCTTTCCTCCAGTANGCCGTAAGTCAGTGCTTTCCTCCGGTAAAATGGGTGCTGGTTTCCTTGTTTAGTAATTATTCGTAGAACGCTTCCGCAGGATGGCCATCCAAGCAGTGACAATTGTGAGGTTGTTATTAATCTATATTGGTTATCGCCCTCACAATGCATCTCCTAACCGCGTTATTTTGCTATGCAACGAGCGCTTGCGATTAGGACATTAGATTGCAATCGCATGCAGGTTAGTTGATTAGGTAGAACCTTAAGACTATTTTTTGGCCATTAGTCGTCACGACAAGGTTTGAAAATTTACGTTTATAGGTCTGTATAATGAGCCCAGTTCCTTTCTCAAGTGGGCTTTTAGATATCAGTAGAATGCGATTGAAATTGCTGGCAAGTGATGGTTGAGTAAATGTAGTTCATGCCACAACTGAGACCATGACTAACGGTGGCGAGTCACAACGACACAGGGATACAGAAGTATGCGGTGGTTATCCTCAAAAGGGAGTACGTCACATTGCTGTTAAGCACATAATTGTCGTGCTAGTAAATACTGCTGGTAAGGAAAAGTTAAAATTACTTCAGTCAGGTGNGTAATTATTCGTAGAACGCTTCCGCAGGATGGCCATCCAAGCAGTGACAATCGTGAGGTTATTATTAATTTATATTGGTTATCATCCTCACAATGCATCTCCTAACCACGTTATTTTTGCTATGGAACGAGCGCTTGCGATTAGGGCATCGGGTTGCAATCGCATGCAGGTTAGTTCATCAGGTAGAACCTTGAGACTATTTTTAGGCCATGAGTCGTCAAAACAAGGTCTTACAATTTGCGTTCGAAGGCTACACGGGGCATTAAGAATGGACGCAGTGAAATTTTCTCCTCAGGTGGGAGTGCACTTGAAATACAGCTGCCGGTATGCTTGAAGTATAATGAGCCCAGTTCCTTTCTCAAGTGGGCTTTTAGATATCAGTAGAATGCGATTGAAATTGCTGGCAAGTGATGGTTGAGTAAATGTAGTTCATGCCACAACTGAGACCATGACTAACGGTGGCGAGTCACTACGACACAGGTATACAGAAGTGTGCGGTGGTTATCCTCAAAAGGGAGTACGTCACATTGCTGTTAAGCACATAATTGTCGTGTTAGTAAATACTGCTGGTAAGGAAAAGTTAAAATTACTTCAGTCAGGTGGCCACTCGGGAAGCGTTAGTCGATCGACGCTTGGAGATGTGTCTATGGAATCCCTGCAAACAGGCAGCTGATCCTACAAAAAGCACCTAAAAGAGCCCATCCTGCGCTAGAGCAGTACTTTCTGTGTTAAAGGGCCAAGGACCCTGAATAAATGGATCACGTCACTTCGAATGTATTCTTGCTTATGCAAGACACCGGGAATAAGCCCTTTGCTATCCCTACATCAGAAAGAACTCTACTCAAAAGATGGTCTAGTTGCGAATGATTCTGCGTCTATCTTTTGATAAGAGTGCACAACTTGGCTTTGATTTGCTTTCCTGCAATAAATATCTTACTGGCCAGGTGTGAAATCTACGATGCGGTTGGAACAAAACTTGATATCGAGGTTTAGGATGACCAGTAGGATTTTCTACGTTGCCTCCTACAAAACTGTGTACGAAGTAGGATAGCGCGTTGCGCCCCATCCTCCCTTTTAAGCAACCATCTAGCTGTTCATTTGAAAGCTGCGCAACTCAGAGAATGGCCACACAGCCAGTAATCGAGTGCAATAATCACCTGGCACACTAGTTACCTAAAGGGCCACCTCATGCATTCATGCAAAATACTAAAATATTTAGAGGAAATCCCTAGCCTACCTTTTGCATGCTAATAAGGCAACAGGAACAAGCATGCTAGCCTTATGTGGCACTGCAAGTGCTGCCCATGTCAACACCATGGAAAACACAAACACCTGAATAAAACCAGCAGAATAATTCGTAGGCTTACCGTANCGTCCATTATGTGCTTACGTCATCGTGCCTACCTGTCTCATAGGCGGCGGCTTCAGTTACCCAAAATANAAACCAGAATGGTCTATAAAAGGACACAGTAGCATCAGGAAGGCATCACACAGTTGCGATGCGTCTATTGGGTGCTTACGTCATCGTGTCTACCTGTCTCATAGGCGGCTTTAGTTATTCAAAACAGCTAGCGTTCCCATCATGCCGGTCATCTTTATGTCATTCTGGCACATTTACAGCATACGACTATCGAGGTGGCGTTCACGACCACGTTTGTTCCAATGCTGCATGTCGTAATTTCATAAGATCCATATTTCCACAGGAGGAGACGCAGATGTCGTGGCGCATTGGAGCACTATGTGGACAGGGCAAAAATGGTGAAAAATATGTCAGTGGACACATCAACGACAGTGGTTGCATCACACGTGGCAATGGCCGAATTGGCAGCTCCGAAGACGTTGGAAGTCATATTTCAGGTCATAAGAAATTGCACCAAACGGAAACAAAACAGAAGCGAAGCCTTTGACGAAACGTCGGTAGTAGTCTGTTAAGCCGAGTAAACTGCGGAGCTCCTTCTGATTGGTCGGTGTCGGCCATGTTCTCACTTGGTTTGTACAGTCTTTGGTGACCGCCATCCCATCTGACGAGACTTTACACCCAAGAAATTTAACCAAATGTTGAATAAAGCGGCATTCCTTCGGATTCAGGGTCAACTCAGTGTCTCGGAGACGATCCAGCACTGGTGTCAGATTGGCATTATGCTCCTGCATGTCTTTACTAAAGACATGAATGGCATCGAGGTAGATTATGCAGTGCTATAGGAAAAGCCCCATTAGTGCCATCTGCATCGGACGCTGGAAGGCAGCTGCAGCATTACACAGTCCAAACGGCATTGTGTGAAATTCATAGAACCCGTTTGGTACTATGGAAGCTGTCTTCTCTCTGTCCGTCTCCGCTACTTACACTTGCCAGTAGCCGAATTTCAAGCGCAGAGTGGAAAACCACTCTAGTGAGTCATTGATATGAGGGAGTAAAAAAGCGTTTTTCTTAGTCATGGCATTTAGTATCCTGCAGTCAATGCACAGCCGTAGGCTCCCGTCACTTTCCTTTACTAGTGCTAGCAAGGAGGCCTACGGCGACTTGAATGGCCTTATAACGTAGTCGTTGCAAATCCCATTGCCAATTTAAATGACAATTTTACTTTGCTCGCCGTAAGTGGGTTGCTCATCTGTCACAAAGTGTGATGACAAAGTCACTTTCCCGCGTCCAGACTCAACTCGCCCAAAGTGGGTTGCTCATCTGTCACAAAGTGTCGCGATGGACTATGCGAGATACGACTACCTTTGCATACCCACTGGACTGATGCATAAAGCAAGTATTTTTGGGATTTCGAAGCTCTTTCACTCCTTGTAGACACCAAGGCCTTATCCTAGACCGTTAAGCAGCTCCTGCTCTAAGCCCCTCCCACCAAGTTGCATCAAGCAAGTATTCTTGGGATTTTGAAGCTCCTTCACTCCTTGTGGACACCATGGCCTCACTCTTGACCGTTAGCCAGCTCCTGCTCTAAACCTCCTCACACCACGTGGTAGAGGGTCCTGGATACCTCCAGAGTAACCACGGCGGGCCACAGAACATTTTCTATTGTGAGGACGGCATGCGCTCACGCATAGCCTAAGTAACTTCAATTATCCCGCTCCAGCTAGGTGCTGACGTACCTGCTATGCGATGGCCAAATAGAATTCATGCCTTCAAAATGGTTTGGTGTTCACTAGAGAGGGTTGGAGTTCATCCTAATGAACCGTCAGGCTTCATGTTGTGAATGCTGTCCAAAGTAGATCAGTGTTGTCAAATACCAAGGCGAAGAGAGAGGGCTGTTCAAGTGTACTCCGCTTCGCTACTAAACGAGAAGCGTCTTACCATCAATGATAGAGGCATTACCTTTAAGTAGAAGGATTACATTTGCCACGATTTAAGAAGTCATTACTAGCATCTTTACAGCAAGGACATTTTCCTTACTCATTATCAAATAGCGCTTTCAAGCTTCTGGCTTTGTCTCTAGCTACAAACACATGTTTTACCATCTGATAAACTTGAGTTGGCTTCTACCCTTGACCTCCGAAATGACCTACCTCCAGGAAATGGAGAGCTTGAAAGACGGATCGTGGGACCAGGAAATCAGCGCACATGCCACTCATTCACTTATCAAGCTTCATCTTGCGGGCAAGGCTAGGAAACTTTCCTTACCCTCCCGACTACCTCTCTAGTGTGGCTCAGGGTTCCAACGATCCGTGCATCTTCATGATAACGACAATTCTACTCTCACCCGGATAATAAGTCGAGCGTTTGTACTGGTCTGCTAATCCAAATGGGGCTAATGTTAAATGCGGCTGGGAATCAGGTCGCGTTCTCTTTCTCTACAATACTACTTAGTGGTTTGCAATGAATTTGGCGCATATCAACTCCAACACATTGTTTTGCGACGGTGAAGAAGACGCTAGTGGAATACTAGGCTAGAAAACGCACTATTTGTGCAGAGGTTTGATCGGAGGTAGATGGCATGAATCACAGTCCTCGTTGCATTGCTAATGCTCTCAGTTAGCCAACATGAAGTGATTGGTGTAGCAAGGAAACTAATTCACGAATCAACCGCGCCAGTCATCAGAATCCACGTGCATGCAAATGATTTCGGAATGGAGCTTGAGTGTCGGCCAGCTTGATAACAGTGGTGGGTAGGGGAGGCTGGGAGTGTGTAGGCCATCTCTTGGGTCCTTCACTTCTTGCTGGACCACTGGCCTTGGAGGACAACCGTCTTAGTACAAGGGATGGCGATCCGTAAGAGTAGGCTGTCATTTTTCCGCTCAACGTGGACTTGATTTACCCTGTGGAAGTTGCTGTGCATTGCTGGCTGGTGGTGGTTGATTGAGGCCACATCCGTACTCCGGTTACATCTCAACGTGACCTCAGATCCAACACCTAGTAAGCCTTTAACCCGTAGGCGAATATCTGTGACACTAGAGTTTAAAGCATGTAGTTTTCGGTTTTGACGACCTCACCTACCAAAACGAGAAGCAAATCACACTCGAAATGCCGCAGCCGAGTTATGGATAAGTTGGGGTGAAAGTGGGCTTTGAGGGCGTGAGAAACGAGTTCATGCTGTGGCTGGGTTTGGTTCACACCTACGGTGGATAAACGCGAAACTATGGAGGTCTGCGTTGCTTATTCGTCCAAAAGAACTTCATTAACCTCCTCGGTCTTCCTCTCTCTCCCTCTCTCTCTTACAACTTCATGTGGTTGAACCCTGCTAGGCTGGCTCTAATTCATGGATCTTTCAGGTAGGGTTGAGGTCAATCGAATCAGCGTCGTTATCGCTGCTTAAATGTACCAAAGGTGATGTAGCATTTTTAAAGAATTGGTTGCGAGGCAGTAATTGGGCTTTTTTGTCAGCGCAAGAGTCA
Organism: Taenia saginata; assembly: GCA_001693075.2. Lineage (NCBI taxonomy): Eukaryota > Metazoa > Platyhelminthes > Cestoda > Cyclophyllidea > Taeniidae > Taenia > Taenia saginata. The sequence goes on along the minus strand of LWMK02000226.1, from coordinate 10,951 downwards.
AGTTAGGTGGTTATCTGATCTGTATAACCTAAATGTAGCATGAAACGCTGGCCCAACCTCAATGGACATTGCCTAGGACGACTTTGAGGGCTAAGTTTCGTCATCGTTTATGCACGTGACGCATCGCCTTGCGTGGACCCTCACTTCCTAAACGGTGGAAGCGATGGAGTACATTGCGCTGTTGGAAGAAGAATAGGAAGATGGGGACAAATGAGGATGCTGGATTGAGCGAGGTTCCATGTCTCGAATGGGAGGGCACAACATCCACTCTTCTTCTCCCGTGCAGATCCCAATTCGAATAAATCTCTAAAAGTAGATAGCATAAACGAAGACTTATCACCTGTTAGACCTTTGATTCGCTACAGCCCAAACATTCACATCACAATCCGCGTGTGTAGATGAACGGTATCCTACACCCAACCTGAAAGCTTTTAGGTTTTTTTTGAGCTGTGAAGCAGATGGAAATGAATTACAATCACGTCGCTCGACCGTACTAGTTTTAAAATCCTAACTGGACTTTTATGGTGACTGGATGCTTGCATCTGCTGTAGAGGCCTATCACTCTACTGCAGGCCATTTAATTTCAAGGTGATTCACAGCCTAGCAACGAATTTCTCCTAAATTATTTCCACATACCGTGCAAATTCTGGACTTCTTACGCGTTCGCCACATCACTCTATGCAAAATCAAGTCTTGCCACATTCCTTGCTAGTGTTCAATAAAGCGCTTTTTAGTCTAAACTTTCGAATTCCACCTCTCATCCTTGCCTTACAATCAAGTCATAAATTGTTGGTAGAAGTAAATGCAAAAGGATGTTTAGAAGAGGCTCTTATTCACCTAACGCTTCCCCACATTTCAGTGGACACAAAACCATATGTAAGCCGAGCTAGTCTCCTTGCAACAAAGTCAACATGGTCTGAAGAAGAATGAGTCTCATATCGCGATGGATGGAATCGGCAATTTCGATTCTGCAACTCAGGGACCGAAGGTGTCTCTATGCATGAAGAGTCAGATTCGCAAGCACAATGGTTCCTAACTGATGAGGCTTTTTAGGAGGTACACAGCACTTATGCCAAACCAAACATTCGCAAGCCACTAATGATCAGTGGGCTACTACCGCAAACCTGAAACTGTGATTAATTCAAGTGTTTTCCTCCCACTTCATTCCATGTCCTCCCAGCTCGGCTACTGAAGCATAGTCGGTAGTAGTGCACCTCACGTATGCATCTACTGAGGTGGGGTTGAGGTCAATCGAATCAGCGTCGTTATCGCTGCTTAAATGTACCAAAGGTGATGTAGCATTCTTAAAGAATTGGTTGCGAGGCAGTAATTGGGCTTTTTTGTCAGCGCAAGAGTCAAGTTAGGTGGTTATCTGATCTGTATAACCTAAATGTAGCATGAAACGCTGGCCCAACCTCAATGGACATTGCCTAGGACGACTTTGAGGGCTAAGTTTCGTCATCGTTTATGCACGTGACGCATCGCCTTGCGTGGACCCTCACTTCCTAAACGGTGGAAGCGATGGAGTACATTGCGCTGTTGGAAGAAGAATAGGAAGATGGGGACAAATGAGGATGCTGGATTGAGCGAGGTTCCATGTCTCGAATGGGAGGGCACAACATCCACTCTTCTTCTCTCGTGCAGATCCCAATTCGAATAAATCTTTAAAAGTTGATAGCATAAATGAAGACGTATCACCTGTTAGACCTTTGGTTCGCTACAGTCCAAACATTCACATCACACTCCGCGTGTGTAGATGAACGGTATCCTACACCCAACCTGAAAGCTTTTAAGGTGTTTTTTGAGCTGTGAAGCAGATGGAACTAAATTACAATCACGTCGCTCGACCGTACTAGTTTTAAAATCCTAACTGGACTTTTATGGTGACTGGATGCTTGCATCTGCTGTAGAGGCCTATCACTCTACTGCAGGCCATTTAATTTCAAGGTGATTCACAGCCTAGCAACGAATTTCTCCTAAATTATTTCCACATACCGTGCAAATTCTGGACTTCTTACGCGTTCGCCACATCACTCTATGCAAAATCAAGTCTTGCCACATTCCTTGCTAGTGTTCAATAAGGCGCTTTTTAGTCTAAACTTTCGAATTCCACCTCTCATCCTTGCCTTACAATCAAGTCATAAATTGTTGGTAGAAGTAAATGCAAAAGGATGTTTAGAAGAGGCTCTTATTCACCTAACGCTTCCCCACATTTCAGTGGACACAAAACCATATGTAAGCCGAGCTAGTCTCCTTGCAACAAAGTCAACATGGTCTGAAGAAGAATGAGTCTCATATCGCGGTGGATGGAATCGGCAATTTCGATTCTGCAACTCAGGGACCGAAGGTGTCTCTATGCATGAAGAGTCAGATTCGCAAGCACAATGGTTCCTAACTGATGAGGCTTTTTAGGAGGTACACAGCACTGATGCCAAACCAAACATTCGCAAGCCACTAATGATCAGTGGGCTACTACCGCAAACCTGAAACTGTGATTAATTCAAGTGTTTTCCTCCCACTTCATTCCATGTCCTCCCAGCTCGGCTGCTGAAGCATAGTCGGTAGTAGTGCACCTCACGTATGCATCTACTGCAAAGGACGCATTATTTGTGCCATAGACGGTAGGTTTGCTTGGTCTACCATGCTCTGTATAAAGGTGCAGAAATGAGAATATTTGTCGCGAATGCTAGTGGATTCCGGACCTGTGTTTCTGACGAGCAACTAAGAGGTGTGTTAAATGTGTACCTATTCAAAGGAGCCTTGTTGCCTCAGTTAGAGTAGCCACTGCATTCACCATCTTCTTCCAATTGCCCTCGCAATCTCTACCTCACCATTCTTTAGCAAACACATCGCTACCTCCCTCTCTTCCTCTGTCCAACTCCCTTTCCAATTTGTGGGGGAGAGCGCATTGCTTAACGCATTATAGATGACAGTTATAGCGGCAGAGAATGTGTTTGTCATTAAGCTACAACAGGTGGAGCGTGGTTGAAAGGGTATTGATCAGCGGAGAGAAGTAACGGCGCGTTCACTAGCATGTATGACTAGACAATGTTAATCCTAGACGCTTGGTGGATGCGAGTGAGTCTGATTGTCGACTGTACCATCTGGCAGACCCTACGTGTGCAGTCGTTTCCATCACGAAGCTCTTCCTCTCCTGTCTATCGTGCCACACTCACCTGCAGCGGAAGGTGCAATTATGAGGGTTCTATAAGCAAGTTTTGTCCTAGTAATCAAGTCAAACCCATGCTTGCAAAGTCTTGAAATGGGATGCAGTTGGGGAGAGAAAGCCAGTGATGGGGCGAATTAGGCGCTGTGTTTCACCCACTGCATTGTACTGCAAGAAAAACACGGAGAAATTGGAAATAATAGCACGACATTAAACCCACTTTCAGCCTGTCTGTCCAACAGTCGGCTTTCAAATGATGTTATAGTTGGGGGAGTTAGATTAATGCTCTGCATTCCTTTCCTTGAGGTTGAGCAAAGACAGAAGATGCTCCTTAACGTCTTTACGACAGCCACTTACACAAACCTCATCAACCAATGGAAGAGCGTGTCAGGTCACTCACACTTGCCTGATCGGTGCTCATGGCTAAAAGTGAGCTCCACGGATCATGTCTTCTCTTCACCGTGGNGGAGTTAGATTAATGCTCCTCATCTGCCATGTCTGCATTCCTTTCCTTGAGGTTGAGCAAAGACAGAAGATGCTCCTTAACGTCTTTACGACAGCCACTTACACAAACCTCATCAACCAATGGAAGAGCGTGTCAGGTCACTCACACTTGCCTGATCGGTGCTCATGGCTAAAAGTGAGCTCCACGGATCATGTCTTCTCTTCACCGTGGTTAGAAAATGGTAACAGGGTTGTTATGAACGGGCCTCAGAGATCGTGTTATATAAAGTCCATTCTAAAGCACTATTCCAATAGCGAATGTTGCAAATTTGAGTTAGAAGTTTTGCGCAGTCTACTTTGTGAAGATTGGAAGAGGAAATGTCGAAATCAACATATTACGATTACGCGTAGATGATTTCTTATAAGTGGATAGGTCAGACCGATGTTATTGTGGGTGCGGCAGTCCACTGTCATCGTCTAGCAGCCAGTTGGCTATTCAAATCCAAATTGGCTACCCTTTTAGACCGATTTCTGAAGTGACTGCTTGTGAGTATCCTCTACATCTTTTGACTGGCTCATTCCACCAACTTTGGTGGAATTGTGCCTCGCAAAACGCCTCGACCCCATAATCAATCCGATGGAAGGAGAGGGTTTAGTAAAACTAGGGCTGTAAATCAGCTGTGATATCCATCCCACAGACATTAGTAGATCTCCAAGTCCAGCTGTTGACGCGCTTACGCTATTCGATTCAGACCTTTGTAACAGTGCGAACTTAGGCGTCCCTAAAGTGACACTAGCTTATTACTTTCCAACTACACGCAGTTTGTTGTACGTGTCAGAAAATGACCTCTCGCATTCACCTCCGCCTCTGTCAAGTTAGGTAGCCTCTGATTTTCTAAAATCGTGGTGGAAAGCGCGTGCCGCATTTTATCATGGCTTCCCATTTAAGATCACCTCATTGCTTGATTGATCTCCCCCAACATTCCCAGGGTGTTCAAGTGAGGGCTCTGTTTCGAAGACAGGCACGGCCGGTCAAACACCAGAAAGCATGTCGTATTGTCGCCGGCGATTGCACAATCTCTTGCACTCACTACCTCTTCTTCGTCCCCTTCCTTAACTGCAAGCAATCATCGGTCCTCCCTGACTCCAAATAATCGTGGTCGGACGTGGAGTAGTTTCCTGACGTCCAGGGGCAAACTGACCATCAAAATGGAGTCCCTCTATCTCACACCTCCTTGACACTGTCCATTCAACATGTTGGATATGTAGCCCTCTTTTGTCATTAAATCAGAACTTTGACAACTTTAACATGACCATAGGTATGTCGACTGGCTGCGCGACAGATAAATCTGCTCCGATCAATGTGCACTCAGTGTTTGGTGTAGCATGACCGGCTGTCTGTCCGATTCTTATCTTTTTTGACGAGGGTCGTTGGAGTCGAATCGTTGCAACAATGGGTTCGCGACCGACCTTATCAGTGCTATCAGAGGCCAGGTTGCAAGTGCCTATGTAAACAACTGCATGGGTTCGCTTTGCGGTTGGTTGTTTGGGTAAGGCTGTTGGAATGAGGAGAACAGAGTCATATATTGCTTTCCCTGGGTGATAGGGATGCTACGTAGTACCTGATTAATAAGTGTGAAACCCAGCTCTCACTCAACCGTCTGCCTTTAATTGACTTCCTCGGGATGACACTGGCTTGCAGACCAGCGGTCAGCCAGCCAACAGAAGCGCATTAAAGGTGGTCTCAGAGACAATGAAAGTGAAAGAAAGAGTTGTAGTGGGACAGCTGCTGTTGCAGACTTCCCTCTGTTGAGTAGAATGCCGTTCCTTATGAGGTAAAATCACGGTTGCCTTCAATGTACCCTGACTTTCCCACCTATTCCTTAAAAAAAGGTAGCAATTTCTATTGATTGGTAGATGAGTCCTGAGCAGCCACAGGAAGTCACAAACATTCGCCATTGTGCGGAGAGTTTGCGTGCACGCATGACTTAATTGGCTCTAAACCCCCACTCGCACCACATGCTGACGTGACTTCTGTGTGCTGGACCTACAGCATTCATGCCTTCCAATTCATTTCATGATCAATGAAGAGGGTTGGATTTCATCCTAATGAAATTGACCAGGACTCATATTATGATTACCATCCAAAGTGCATCAGCATTTTCAACGATTATGACGGTGAGTGGTCAAAGTATAGGGGCATTTCAAATGTATTCTGTGTAGCTGTTAAATGAGTGATGCCTTACCGCAACTCATCGAAGTGGTACCTCTCGCATTGCCCCCTTTTCATGAAGAAATTACTCTCCCCATTGCACCAGACACCTTTACCTCCCTTAACTTTAGAGCTTTCCTTCTGGACCATTACTTCTTTCTCTGCTTGCTAACATATGTCTCCTTTTTGATCTCCTTAATTGTTTTCTACCTCCAACATCTGGCGCGAGGTGCCTGCAACAAATTGCTGGTTTAACAGTCAAGTCGTGGCTCTAAGACATCACTGCACACACCAGTTATTTCCACATTAGGCTTCAGCTAGCAAACACGATTCCGCAATTCTCCTTTAATGGCTAACCAAACTGGGCTGCTTACTCTCTCAAAAATGCCCTTTCCCTTGTACACCCCGACCTCTCTTCAATTTTTATCGGTCTATCCGTGCATCTTTCTAAGCCAAAGACAGCCCAATTTCGTTTGGATGATACGTTGAGCACCGGTGTTGTAGTGGAAGTGTTGCAAGCGATTTCTCTGGTCCTCGGCCACAATTCAAGATGCGTTTTCTTTCCCTCTCTTCTCTTTCACTCATGTTCGCTATTCCATTTAGTGGTCTGCAATCCATTTGGCAGATGTCATCTCCACAGCACTGTTTCATGACACCGAATTCAAGGATGGCAGAACACATGGCTAGAAAATGCATAATCGTCGTTGGAATTTGGTTGGAAGTCATCTGCATGGACTTAATGCCTCGTCACATTGCCGATGAACACAGTCAGTTATCATGACGCAGGTGATGCTGGGTAGAACTGCAAGCAAAATCATTTTTACGAATTGCTTGCACCACTCATCGAAATCCACGTGCAGCCGAAAAGATATCGAAATGTCACGCACTCTTCCCCTTTGTAATTTTAGCTGACTTGAGTTTAAGACATCTGATCTTCCAGTAACGGATAGAGNAATGTCACGCACTCTTCCCCTTCGTAATTTTAGCTGACTTGAGTTTAAGACATCTGATCTTCCAGTAACGGATAGAGAGGAGATAGTTGTGCGTCAGCCGCTCATTCTAAGCCTGCTAACCTTAAGCGGTAGCCGATCTAGTGCAAGGGATGGCGATCCGTAAGAGTAGGCTGTCATTTGTCCGCTCAACGTGGACTTCAGCCGCTCATTCTAAGCCTGCTGACCCCAAGCGGTAGCCGATCTAGTACAATGGATGGCGATCCCTAAGAGTAGGCTGTCGTTTGTCCACTCAACGTGGACTTCATTTACTCTGTGGAAGTGGCTGTGCATTGCTGGCTGATGGTGGTTGATTGAGGCCACATCCATACTCCGGTTACATCTCAAAGTGACCTCAGATCCAACACCAAGTAAGCGTTTACCCCGTAGGCGAATAACTTAAACACTAGAGTTTAAAGCATGTAACTTTCGGTTTTGACAGCCCAGCCTACCGAAACGAGAAGCAAATCACGCAGCTGAGTTATGGATAAGTTGGGGAGAAAGTGGGTTATGAGGACGTGTAAAACGTGTTTCATGCTGTGTGTCTGGGTTTGGTTTACACTTCTGGTGGATAAACGCGGAATTATGGAGGATTGTGGTGTTTGTTCTCCTGACACTTAGGCTGGCTCCAATTCGTGAATGTTTTGGATAGGGGTGAACTCAAACTGAGCAGCTTTGAGCTGCTTGTTGTTAATGAAATCGGTGTCTAACTGAGAGAACGGTTATGTGACATGTTTGTGGAGTTGATTTTGACGTTCCGAACGAGCACTTTCGTTAGCACAATAGGGATTTTGGGAGGTGAATTGACCTGTAGACCTTATAAGTAACATGCAGCATACGTTCATCTTTGATAATCATCGCCTCCAACCAATTGCATGAGTTGGGTGTCGTCATCGTTTATGCATGTGATGCATCGCCTTAGGTGAACGCCTACCTCCACAACGGTGAAAGGGAGGACGCATATTGCACTGTTGAACGAAGAATAGGAAGAGGAGGACAACTGACGATGCTGGAGTGATCGAGCGTCTCAAATGGGAAGGTGCAACATCCAATCCCTTCCTTTCAAACGTAAGCACATCTGCCTTCTGTGGCAATACAATTGAATGTCGATAGCACGACTGAAAATGAATCGACAATCTTACCTTTGATTGGCTACAATCCAAACATCAAAACCAATGCCTACTCGCGATAGAGATTTGCGCCTTACACCCAACCTGAAAGCTTTTAATGTTTTAGCCGAGCTGCGAAGCTGATGGAAGTAAATTGCGATCACATTGTTCGACTGTACCAGCTTTAGAATGCTAGCTGACCTTTCATGCTGACTGGATGGTTTCACCTGCTGTGGAGGCCTATCACTCAACCGCAGGCCGTATACGTCCCGCTCTACAACTCGAAATGCATACGAACTCTGCAGTCCGTGTGCCTCCAGAACATTCCATTCTATCAACTTCTACCTTCACGTGCAGCTAACCAAGAGTTGGTCTTTTAAAAGACGCCAATTCTTATTTATTTNAACTTCTACCTTCACGTGCAGCTAACCAAGAGTTGGTCTTTTAAAAGACGCCAATTCTTATTTATTTTATTGGAATTAAAGAGATCATAGCGGCTGTCATTAACACATGTGCCAGGACATCACAACAGTGAGAACGGCGAAACACTGAGAGCATAGCCAT
>LWMK02000225.1:66310-113776 GCA_001693075.2 Taenia saginata | reverse complement strand
ACAATGGCAACATGACGCCCACACATGGAGGCCTAAAACAATCAAACAGTAAAATCATTAGTTTGAAACCGTTACGAACCGTGAGTAGGAATACCTCTAAATGCATGTCCAAGAGTAGAAAAGGAACATGAGTTCGGTAACAGAGAAACGGATTACTCACAGAAGTCGACGCTGCCCTAGCCCAATTCTAGACAACAGTGAGTGGGTCCTTGGTGAGTAACCGTTGGACGTCGGTATCAGAAAACGCTTCAACTAGGGATCCATTGCGAATCAGATTGCAGATTACCGAAAGCATTTCGCCACCCCTTACCCGAGCTGCCGATTGGCGTTCCAATCCTACAGATGACAGGGTTGTCACAAATATGTCTTCGGTGTGCTAACCCATGAAGACGATGGCAAAAACGATGCCTCGTCAAGCACTCGTAGTTGATGAAGCATAAAGCCTGTGTCATTGCCCCCTCCCAATTCCTAGATGAAACAAATGCATCGCTTCTACGTCGTTTCTTCAAATGCAAATTCCGACTTGCTTCAATCGCATGGCATTTAGTCGAAGCTAATCCCTTCGGTGCACTGACGAAATAGCTTCGGGACTAAGCTCCAACGAAGGGTTCGCACGTGAGGGAAAAAAACACGTCGGTGAGTAGCAAGAGCATATCACTAGAAATAAGCTCAGCCCGAAGATGGACCTAGATTAAAGGATTGGAGATAATGGAAGGAGGCATTCGAGGTCAAGACAACAGCATCAGTCCAGTGTTACCAATGCTCTGCAAACCTTCAATTCACTCAAAAAAACTCTCATGGCAGTCAGGAAAAAATCAGAATAAAAGAGTCGAGTATTAAAAAATCCCTAAGAAGCATGCTCTGTGTTTAGAAAGATTTTTCACCGAATATTTCACGCTTTTTAGCTTTATACAGAAGGAGATATCACCACTACCAAAGTCAATAATGCCTTCAAGAGTCATCTTACTAATCGGAAACGGAATAATGAAATAAAATAACACACATAACTAGTCAGCACTATCGCATTCAATTAAAGCTTCTTTCGGAAATTAAGCGACCCTACAAAGCAGCCTCACAAAATCTGAAAAATTTAGAAGTCTGTCCTCCATTAATTGATGGACTACTTGCAAAATTAACTGATAAATTCTAATTTTTTGGGATTAGTAAAGCCAACTACGTAAGCGTAAGAAAAGTCATAAAAACGCGCCCACCACGATAAGGAATAAACTACCGAGAACCCTGAATTTAGTAGCAAGGCGATGCTGTGCCACACACACGTCCTTTACCAAATGTCTTCGAGAAAGGACTTGACTACTTAGTAAACTAACGTAGCCACAGATCGCATTTGTACTTCAGCCTAGAAGGGAGTTCACGGTGTGTGTTCTACTTTTCTTTTCTGAACTTACAGGCTCAGCTGGTGTTCGGAAACCAGCGAGGCAATTATCCTCACAGCACAAATATCCCCTACCAATTTGCAGACTTAGCCTGACTATTCCCTTCTGAAGCAAGGTGAGAAACAGCACTACACCTATTAGCATGCATACAATTGCTGAATGAGATGTAGAAAGACACTTGAAACATACAGAACGAGATTGCAGTGGTACTCTCCGGAAGCATGGAAGGAAATGCAAGCAGGAGAGGCAGCGGCCGTAGCAGTGGCGGAAAAGGTACAGGGCGTCCAGCAATCAACGAGATGGGAGCAACTGCAATCAGAGGGCTGGTAAAGAAGCTTGTCAAAGGGTATTGCGTGCGTATCGCCATTGAGAAAGACAGCAAAGTCCGCGAACACCAACTGAGAGTTAAGCTCAAGCAGACAGACCGGCGTCCCTGGCCACAGTTTGACGCCATGCTTCACAACTTACATCTCAACCACAGCCCCGCCTTCCTGCGATGGGCAACAGACCCAATAAAAGNAGCGTTGGGACAGGGCGTCCAGTAGTCAACGAGACAGGGGTAGCAACATCCAGAGGACCGGTGAAGAAGCTTTTTGGAGAGTATCGCGTGCGCATCGTCATTGAGAAAGATAGCAAAGTCCTCGAACATCAATTGAGAGTTTAGCTCAAGCAGACAGACCGGCGTCCCTGGCCACAGTTTGACGCCCTGCTTCACAACTTACATCTCAACCACAGCCCCGCCTTCCTGCGATGGGCAACAGACCCAATAAAAGAAAAGTTTAGCACTGAGAAAGGGAGGGGGATCTGCTGGGCTCTACTAGCACCCAACAATGTGTTAATGTCTACTGTGATGAAGAAGCTTAACTGCTTCCAAAGACTATGCATTAAAACGTCAATCAAGCTTACAAATTAAGGGCAGTCTTGGCATCAATTCGAACAAACCCACTCTGGGCTTTGTGTTCGCTGAAGGCATCGGTCATACAAAGACTGCTTTGACATAAATGTTTAGGGGTGTGCTCTTTAAAAGCAGCCGACGTGCTTGACCATGCTCAGTCAACTTGATTTTCCATCAAATAAGGAAACCCTAAAGTTACTCGCGGATACCATTTCTGATTACTCAGACGAATTCAAAACAAACCAAGCACAACTTGAGTTAATCTCATTCTGTTGAATAGGAAATTGGGAAATTAGAAAACAAATGCCCTTCATATCCTCTCTAATCCGTTCTTTGTGCTCGGATTCCAGCCCGCCTAAGTTTGGTGGACCACATGATTGAAGGATTTTGGGTTCCTTGAACATAAAGCGGTAATGATGCCAAAAGCATTCATCGGTGTCAAAGGCATTCATCCATCAACTACATCGAACAAAATTCCATTCCTGACGAGTCGCTTGCAATAACACTTTTGTGGGATCAACAATCTGACAGATTGCCTTCCGCACATTACGTTTTTCATGCAAACTCCAAATTTACTCTACCAGGAAGGCCACCCTTGAAATACATCCAAGCCAGTCCATGCAAACTATTTGCTGTGTATTCAAAGCGTGTAATACCACAAATTTAAAAAAAAATTTGCGATTTTTAAAAGTGATTCTTTTAACAGACGCAGTATCTAAGACATTATACGCACGATAATTTGGATCACAACTGTTAAGTAGTGTTTTGATCTCTCCTCATTCTTACTACAACTTTTATTTTACAATTTACACTGTGAATTTATTAGGTTTGCTGCATTTCATGCGCAGCGTTTTAGAGGACCGGACTAGTGTACACGATTGCGGTTTTATGCACGTTAACTGGGATTTAGAGAGATGATATTTTGGCGCCTAATTTTTCGTGATTTATTGCGTACACTAACACGTCAACTTTNTACATCTTTTATTTTACAAATTACACTGTAAATTTATTAGCTTTGCTACATTTCAAGCGCAGTATTTTAGAGGACCGGACTAGTGTACACGATTGTAGTTTTATCCACGTTAACTGGGATTTAGAGAGATGATATTTTAGCGCCTAATTTTTCGTGATTTATTGCGTACACTAACACGTCAACTTTGAAGCGGGTTTTAAAATGAGGAAGAAGGAAGGCGGAATGTGTGATAGCTACCACACACTGTAAAATTATAGATTTGGAGCATCCGACTTGGCCTTGCGACCCGATCCAAACTCCTTCGTTTTCCTTCTGCTTTTGTCTTTGCTTTCTCTGCTTCCAGCTTTTCTTCCCTCTTCAACACCTCCACCCACCCCACCTCCGCCTCCACCTCCACACTCCTCTCCACATTCACCAACCCTTCTNCCTCCGCCTCCACCTCCACACTCCTCTCCACATTCACCAACCCTTCTCCACCCTTATTTCCATTTCTCCTGTCCTTTTTCTTCTTCATCGCCTCCGTCTTCGCCAATGCTTCTACCCCACTCTCTCTTTTCCTCTACCTTATCCTTTGTTTGGAATAACCTCCATTCAGCTTTCTCCTCCTTCCCACTTTCTTCCTCCTTCTCCCTCTCCCCTTCCTCCTTCTGCTCTTCTTGGATATTATTTTTGGTCCATGTTATGCTTTCACCCTCAGCAATGCTGAGTTCCACCTCCTCTCCATTGTTTGCNTGTAATGCTTTCACCCTCAGCAATGCTGAGTTCCATTCGCAACTGAAGGCAGCGCCTGATAAAAAGGTGAAAACCTTCTGCACGACTTCTAGTCCGTTAGACAAACTCACTCGCATGCTCATTTCTCATGCGCATACATCCCAATCGCAACTGAAGGCAGCGCCTGATAAAAAGGTGAAAACCTTCTGCACGACTTCTAGTCCGTTAGACAAACTCACTCGCATGCTCATTTCTCATGTGCAGTCACCAAAGATGCTTGAGACACGACATAAAAGGCACTGCTCCCATGCTATACACATGCTGATGACCTAATCAAGAGGTCCGTACTAACTGTCTGTGGGCAAGTATTTAAGGCTAAACTTGATTTTAGCTATTAATTAACTGCCTCATATATTGGGTAATCTAGCACAGAATTGTTAACAACTCACCTCTACAAAGGTTGAGTTCTTCTGAGTACGCTAAGGATTTCCAATTTGGAGGCGGATAAAGGGTTGGAGAAGGTGCTGTAGAAATACGGAGCATTATCCAATAAACAAAATAAACGACAATGAGAATGATCCAAACAAAGAGGAGAGATAATCCGGAGTCCAAAATTGGGGATGAACAAAGACAGTGGTACGCTCAATCAACTTTAAGATGTGGCTTATTAAGACAGTCCAATTGTGCAGATTATGAAAGCGAGCGAAGTCTGTGACGTTCAATAGGTCATGTGGAAAAATCGATTAGCGTCTCGTGGCTTTGCGACGGTGGTTAGATGGCCTCTCGTCGGCCAACATTGCATCTCACATTTTCGCCATCACAGTCAGCAAAGCCAACACAGCATGCCAACCTACAATGTTACACTTACGAGTGCCCTTCACACAGCGCAAAGTTGGGTTGGATAATTTCCTGCATGGCGACTCATCGCATGGCTGCTCAAAGGTGTTTGAGTTGGTTTAACCGGTATTTCCTCTTAAAAGAATGGTTAAAATCGGCGAATCTACCACCAAGTTCACCATTGACATCGATGTTGCGATAGAGTGAAGAGCTGATAGAGTTTTGCACAGAGAAAGCACCTAGTTAATGGGATGGCTAAAATGGTCTCAAGAGGAGAAATTAGGTTAGTAGTCTGCTCATATTTACTACTCTTAAGCGGGCTTCGTAAGATCATTAACATTCTACTCGTATCTAGGGCTAAGTAGGACAGATCAAATCAGACGAGGTCAAATCAGATTAAGGAAGAACGGTGAGGAAGGGAACAAAGCAAAAGGGAGCTGGTTAGCCATTGGGCTCACAAAGAACATCAAACTGCATTCCTAGCTGTCACGATGTCATGGATTGTAACGAACATCCTCCACAATGTTAGACGTCTTGCCATCACTGTTTATGTGAGATGAAAGTGCTCTTACGTCGGTGAATGAGGCGACCAGTGCACTGCTGCATTAAAAGCGAATTTAGTTAAAAGTCCTGCCAGTGACAGAACGAAAATCATTTTCCGTAATTGTGACACTCCATGCCATACTCCAAATTAGATAGCAATGGCTCTTAACATGGTGGCAGTTGAGGCACGCTTGCTAGTACATCACTCTCCACTCCGTCTGCTGATATAGGATGTAGTGGCTGAAATGCATTCCCAAGTAAGCAGGCGAAACCAATTAGAACGGACATAAATAGCTATCTTCTCTCCTGCCTCGGTGAGGCCTTTGACTTGCACATCCCATTCTACATAAAAAAGTGGGGATGTAAACATCGAGTTGTAGAACAAACCGGAGGTGTGGATCAGCAGAAGATTTAAAATCGCTGCAGAGATGCTGATTTGGAGAAAAATATGGACGCATTTGCTTTTGAGAGTGGCATAAGAGCATGTGCGTTGTGACAGTACAAGAGGGCACGAATTCGGCAGCTGTGTGTAGGACACGCATGACAGATTATTAAACGCGAAAATGCCAGCCGCAGCTTCATGCCAGCAGACCTCACACTAGAGGTGTCAAAAAGGATCAACGCGCCTTCTTTTCCCCCATACTCAACCGTAACGTCGCATAAGATGGCTATTAGCACAAACATATTCACAGTTTACTTGATGTCATTTCATCGTGTGGCATCTCTAGTGGATGATTAGCTGATTGTTAGCAATCATCGGCTCAAAATGTAGCAAGGTATTAAGTATTAAATATGAAGGCACTTAATTTAAAGTTTAGCATAGATAGCATCAAATGCAGTTGCATAAATGCTGGAGGAGAGAATAGGCACTACTTCACATCAGGTGTAAAGGTTGACCTTGAAGGGAATGGTATGGGTGCTGAGGCGAAGGCGGTAGAGGCAGAGTAAACGAAGACAAGCACCAAAGGAAAATGAAGCAGTGTAGCATGGTTTAAGCGCTTCCAAGTGCGCGCAAAGCACTGCATCCGACTTTTCTGACTCCATGTACCTGGTTGGAAGAAATCCTTGATGTTACAGCGAGGAATTGAAGGACTCGTCGACATTAGTTGAACCACACCACCACTAGCCTACGAGAAGCTTTCGCAATTTGTCTTATTATCTTCAATTAAGTTTTCTTTCGATCTTCCATTCTAAAGACAAGAAAGCCTTTTTGAAAGTGAATCACGTTTAAAATTTTGTGGGTTATCAGTGACTTTAAATGCAGATGACACCACTACTTGGACAAATGATGAGCAGCAGTTTGTGTAAGAACCTCTACCAATGCCTTCCAAATCATCTGCTCTGCAGAGGAACCCATCCCCTGGCTATGGAGCTAAAGCTTTCCCTGTAACACGGTATAACTGCATCGCTGACCGACATCACTCCTAATCGCGACTGTCGAGTTGAAGAATAAGAAGGTATTATTGCAATCACTCACCTCTATTTAGCCCGAACTTTGTAATAAACGCCAAATTTCACTTGCCACATGTGCTGCCGATTCCAAATGGACACAGAGAGGTGAATAAAGAGGCGACTTTTCATTAATTCTGTTGCCCTATTCAGTGCTTTAAAATGAAACAGAAGAATCGTCGACACCAACATTCATACCATTGCTTGTTGTCGACTCGGCGTTTTGTGCATGCTGCTGTAAAGACTGCCGCATGATCAGCACTGAGAACAGTGCGGTAATGCTACGAATTCCACTGGAACCAAAATGAAAGGTGCGCATGAATGGGCCAAAATTCAGGCTCCACCGAAAGTATGCAATGGAACTGACCGTCATAAAAAGGAGCAGATAAAATGCAGACTGTCAATTAAATGCGCGTCATGAATCCGTCAGCAACTCCAATGAGGTGGATGCTGCCAGTGACGCATGTCCGAATGGAGGTCTTAAATTGAGCTCACCTTGTTGCATCTCCAATGTCACGCCACGTAACATGCGTAAAGTCGAATTGAATGCACAAAAATCTCTGTCAACCATGAGCCAGGCGGCATCCTCCTCACAGTGGCCTTCACCAATTCCATCAATTGCAGCCCATGAAATCATCCATTCATTCATTTGTTCACTCTTGAAGTGCCAAATTGGACACCTCGACAGTGGTAGCAACAATTGCTAAATTGTGCGCCTGCAGGCATACAATTACATCGAAACACCATTTCCTTGAGGGAGGAAGAACACAAGGCAAATGCAGTGATAGGTAATGCGTCTGATAAGTGCAAGTCTGCCTCCGCTGTTGATGGTGTGCCTTGCACCGTATTCGCCCCACCATGGGCCATGTCTGGAGGTCCAACATAACATCTACTACAGTGAACTGTGCATGTCAACCAAGGAGCTTATAGAGCTTTTTAACAGGCCTCCATTCAAGCCCAAAACCAGTCAGGGAAAGATGAGCAGGTCTTGCTTGAGATTTTACCACTAGCGATGCGCGCAGCCATCCGGGCAGCACATCTATTGTCATATTATTACTTCACTGACGGTGCGACACACCGATCCCAAATACGAAAGCAATGCACTTCTTCACACTACTATACCTTTTGATCAAATGTGACGAGGCTTGATGCACCACCATGTCAGGATTATGGCTGAGCGTGGATGCAATTCATTGCTACTGTAGAACAAAAAATAGCTCGTAGAGGGAAATTTATGCTATACAGCACTTAACTTTGGACAGGAAATGATTGCACCAAAGTGCAGTTCTGCTAAGAAGTTCCAATGCGAGGTGCCTGATGGTCAGATGACCACTATTTGTAACTCGGAAACATCCACTTGTAGTCCTCAATTTCGAATCGAGTGTGTGGGCAGCGCCTGGAAAGTGATTTATTGCACAGAACTTCACCCCGCAAAGTAAAGCACAGTTGATGGGGCAAAGCGATCCTTGTTGCAAAAAAGAGCTACCTGACATGTTTACCAAAGAAACCCGCCAACCATGGTCTGCACGGGTCGATTCCAAAGCAAAGTGTCAGGCTAGTGCAGTGCCGAAACTTTTTCATTCCATCGCACTCTTTTTTTCAAAGCAGTACTCATCGCAAAGTTGATGTGCTTAAGGGAGTTGTCTTGAACGCGTACTGAGAAGAGCCAACAGCCGGGGTTTGTTGCCGATCAGTTCTACGACACTATAACGAGAAAATGGTATACAATGCCAGCTTAGTCCTATTATAGCTTCTCAACTGGAGTAATACACAATTCACAGCTTGCAGACCTTAATTGTTCTTTTGCAGAAGTTCCGCTTCGCACTTACATCGAAGCAAACCACCGGCTATGGCCCAATTTCGGCTAGAAGGTAGTCGATCGGTTCCTATCAAGGCGACAATTATGTTTGTAGTGGCGACTTTAGCCATTTGACCTGCTAATTATCTTGTATGCCGATTTTCATCCTTCTTTTTAATTGCAGTTTGAATGGGCAGGAATGGGGAGATAGGCATCAATTAAGCAGAGCTTAAGACTGTCTCTATCACTGGGAATTGGAGCAGAGACTAATCACTCAATAATCACCATGCCTCGATGTGAAAATCAACAAATTTATATTAGATGTGTTGTTCAGTTTTTGCCGTGATGCGGTGGGCACGTCAGATTATTTATATGGGAAGACTATCTGAGGCCACTTCAAAGATGGCATTCACCATAGGCACGAATAATTAGCTGAAAATTTTTGGCTTTGAAGCCAGATCTTATAAGCTGCATGGTAACTAATTGATACTGTGATCAGATTCCTCTTAAGATGGGTGGAAATTTGTTGGCTGGTGCTTAGGGCTGGTCATAGCAGCACTGCTTGCAGTGCGCTGGCTATTAGTGAGGCTGACGAGGGTTGTGGGGTGAAATTGGACACCCACAACTATAATTTTATCAAGCGTGATGGCTTTCTGGCGATGTAAGTTGGACCTGCATCCCATTGTAGTTTGGTGTAGGCAGCCAGCCCTATTATTTTGCCTTCTTTCTCTACCATTCGAGACTTGCTTTAAAATCGTTTTACCGGTGTATGCAAAGGTTTATCCTCTGTTAATTATAGGTAAAATAGGCAGGAATGGGAGATATGCAGTACCTTTTACGGCTTAAGGCTGCAGCCACTTATGTGAATTAGAACAGAGGCTAAACGCCCACTATTTGACATACCTTTGAGTGAATTGCAGTTTGCCTTCTGTAGTTGCAGAGACGGTAATATTTGTTGGTGCAGTTTGCGAATCCCACATTTGACAGCTGTACACGCAACGGAATCCAGTTGTGATGGAGGTACCAAGTTAGAGCTGTCTCACTGATCACTTAACAGTGAGTCTAAAAAATGCAGATATCAGCGGAGAGAGGACCATCCCCCAATTAAGCGTTGGACATGGCAATTCACGAGGACAAATGAAAAGTAGCCCTTTTTTATTGGTCTTGCCTGCCACCGCCTGCAATGGAGCGCGTGCAGTATTTCTCGATAGTGAACTTTGGTGAACTGAAGTCGCATGTTGGAGTGGGTGTGCTGCATCCCATCGATTAGCTAGTCAGACTACCAATGCGCAACGACTTTGCAGCAGATATTCTTACCAACCGATCGATTTATTAATTAGCGCTAATGAGTCAGCAGTAGGGCACATCTGATAGGCGCGTGTATGGGATCGGAAAGAGTAGCTAAGCGCAATGTACAGGAATGTGTGTACATTTCAGTTGCCTTGCTGCTAAAGGAATCAACTGGTCCTCTCTTTGCACGTATTCGAAACCAGCGAGTGGTAAGCATTCGCTTGTACTGGTAGCCAAACATCACCACGATGATACATTATAGTGTTTAATTTGACTTCAACTGTCACATGAAAAGCCGAAAATCAAATTTTTAAGCTCGGCATTTTAATCACTTACTTGTTTCAAATAAGAAAATTGTTTACCTTTTATAAATACCAAGCATAAAGTTTTAAAGTAATAGCAACAAATATGACGAGTTTATGCTTCTTGTGCATCGAAAAGCCTCTGCACATGTCTGGCGATATATATGAAGATCTGGGATCTGGATTTGGTGGGCGATGCTGCGTCTGAGTTCCATTTTGTACTAAGTGGAACAGTTGCGTAAGTATCCATTGTGAATAGTATTTATTTGTTTAGTACAAATGTGTTCCAAGTATTAGCTGGCATAAAAGTGCAGCTAGGACATTTCAGGCTTGCTAATTTTTTCGTTACCGAACTTGCTGAAATACCGGTGTAGACTAGGTCTTTGTAGTATAGACGTTTTCTACAGTAGCTACACTAAATGACCCTTATGGGTATAGGTAATTCTCAAATTAAGGCGAAATGTGTGCTATCAGATTCGTCTTGTTCGTTGGCGTTTCGGCTGTGGTTAGGGAGGAAACCTGGCGACTTAATGGGCTTGTCTCTTGAGAGCAGTTGAACTAATCCAGACGACTTCGGCCAGTGGATTCCATCGTAGTCACTTTTGACAACCATAAAATTGAAGCAGGAAATTCTAATCCTATTTTCCCACCCTGCAAGCACGCAAAATATGTTGGGGGAAGGCAACGAATAATCTAACAGTTACAGGATGTAATTTCACCGCATTTCGACAGCCTTCGCTTTACTGAACTAAAAAGAGTGAACTTTTAGTTATGTTAGCAGCTGAACGTGAAGGCTTGCTTATTAGCTAACCCTTCGTAAGAATTCCTTTCCTTAGATCTAGTTGAGAAAAATGATGCTGGCTTTGATGAAAATGAGAACGAGCGATCGTGTGCTGGCTTTAATAAAGCGGTGTAGAAGTCCGAACTTTTGAGGATGTTGGGAAGGTTTGGATATGCATCATGCACTTTTTTTCCACCGAATGGGTAATAAATAATGATGTGAATCGTCTCAGGATAGGCGTTAGAATGGGTGCGTTGTAATTTGGGCTTTAAATCACCAAAGCGCAATTCTGTGCCTTTTTTCGCCCTGTTATTTCATTTGGATTTTCATGCGGGAATTTCATTTAACTTTGGGCAAATCTCACCTCTCCAACAGCAGTTGGTCAATGTTAAAAGAGAGCTGGGAGCTTTTCGGCATGATGGCAATTTCTTCGCTTCCATGAAAGCTTTTCTCTTCTTGTTTCTCAGTTTCAAAGGATGAGGTGACCGCCTCCCCTGTACAGTGCAATTACCGATGAGTTAAAAGAGTTTGCGCTCATTCATTGTACATTTTGACAGCATGTAATCCTTTCCTTGTAGCTGCGAGCTGCAGTGTCGGGGCAGCGACCACGTGTGCAAGGCGGATAATCAAAAGGTTGCTGCCTCAGCGGAAATTCAGGTGCCAAATAATTGATAATCCCCTTGTATCTTCACTGCCGTGAGTGCAGCTGATGCTCAGTTGATTATGTCGCTGGGTAGGAACTGCAGTTGGTGTTTACCTCCACTATCAACGCTGACTGTATTTGTTTTCCTGATTTTTGCAAATGGGTTTGATGTTGATTGTATGCCGTCTATTTGTAGTCGGTTTGTTGCAATTAGCCGAATTTCAGTGCCGCAAGTAGACCAATTAGTAAAGTAAGTCTTCGGTGGCAATTGAACGATAGATATTGAGGGTTTTGGTAAGCATGTTGGAAGTGGAGTGAGTGAGTCCATGTTGCGTAAGCTAGTATTCGCCTTTCTGTAGTGTGATATGTGAACGTTTACTTAGGTGCATTTTAAATGGTGGGTTTTGCTTGAGCTAAACAAAAGCTTGCCGATACAACACGTTAGGTTAGTGCTATCCTTGGTGACTTAACTTTCCCATGCCACATCCTTTTCTGCTTTCCTGTTTCTCCGTTTGATTCTAGTGGAGTTGACGTCAGTACTTGATTTTTCCTAAAGCTTCAAAATCTCGTTCTTTTTGGGGTAACAAAGGCAGGAGGACGATTGTTTTAAGAGGGCAGCAATTGCTACCAACGTTAAGTTAATGCATTAGTTTGATGCTTCTTCCTGGGAAATGGTTGTCGTGCGGTTCGGCTTAAGATTTACTTTGTTGTGGAGTTAGCTACGAGACAGTCAGCAACACACAAGAAAAAGTTGGAATTGTTTGCTGGAGGCGCATATCCTCTTTGTTGTTATGAGTCCTTAGTATGGGATGAAATCCGGCCTAGTTAGTTGTCGGAAAAATAATCGGTGATGGATAAATTGGCGCGGGCGATCTAAGATGCTCTTGACGTCTATTGTGTCACGCCGTTCATAACTGAGAATAAATTAAGCTCTGTATCCGATTGGCACTCAGTGAGGAATTTAATTACAGATGGTAAGTCAGCCTATGTGCTGAGTCAGCAAGGTGTCTGCGCATTGTTATTTGCATACAGATGTTTAATTTGCAGGCGTTATTTTTGGTTGGGTTTCTATTGTTATCCTCAGTTTGGGGTTTAAGTCTTCTTATTCGTACCTCATTGTGGACTGTTCTCATCTGCTCAGTTGCTTTTATTTGACGCCTCCATATTGTGTCAACTATTCATCCTTACCTCACTGTAGCCTCGCTTTCCCTACAGACTAAGCTGAGGCTGCGTTGCTAGTGAGGGCTCTAGTCTCCCCACCAGCTCTTCTAATCACATGTTTGCTTTTATCAGTTTTTAAAAATCATACTGGTGGAGGAAATACTGAGACACTTCTCCACATTATCTTGGCTGGAATTAGGTATATTCGCAGCTTTTTTAAAGCAGCCGCATAACCAGATCGTCTTCTACACACCCTGAGTTACATCACTATGAGTCAGCCAAGAGAAGAGTAAGGTGCAAAATTGTCCACCCATCTCCATTTTCTCAAAGCTTAATGCACATGGCAAACAGAAAAAGGTGGATACAATATGGGCTCTATGTATATCTACAAAAATGGAGATGGTTAGAATTGCGCACGGTGATTTGAATCAATACAGGTGGGGCCTGCATCCGTTTTATTGTTTTGCAGTCAGGTACTTCGTTTGTGGTACGGTTGGGAGGTGTCTGTGTATGAGTGAAGCCACGTTAGCGTTGCTACTGTTGACGATTAACAACCAGCTACACTTCCTTGTTCAATTTCCAAGTAATCGGTGGAGTAGGAAAAGATGTGATAGAATAGATGGTAACACAGATGCAGCAACTGGAAGGGTTGATGAGTCCTTCACCGTAGAACTGATTTTCAACGGTAAAAGAGAGGAGTAACTGGTCCTGAGCTTGTACCTGCCACAATGTGCTGAGGCTAAAGTGGTATGCAGTGGAATGGCTGCGTACTGTTGAGGAGTAATTTGGATCACGTAATGCATTAATAGCTGGCAATTGTGGCAAATGTGTAGCGCCTAAATGCTGCACTGCCTTGTCCAAGAGGACCACCTAAATTGCGAAAGTGCCTTTTACTATTGACATGAGGGCTACTTCCCATCAACTTCGAGTAGAATAGAGTTGAGCGATTAGCTGAATAATACTGTTACATCCCACAATCATGATGAAGGCTGACCAGTCACTAGACTGGCTTTAGTGGTAATTGTCTACCCTGACTTGCCACCTCCATGTTCGCTCGCGTCTGCAAGAGCATGTGGTTTTCAAATCCAGTCTTCTTGGTTTCCTCGAAGTCATCCAATGAAACAAGCCAGCAAGCGACCAAGCGAGGAGGTAATCAATTAGGTAGTCATATGAGCTGTGACTATTCTGCTGAACGTTCTACACCTCATAACTATGAGAGACATAGTGAAAGCTCTGACGGCACTGGAGAGGCAGCGAATATTCGCCCTCATCTACTTCTTCTTCACTTATCAACAGTGGATTCGTACTCACCACCGAGGCCAGTGGGTTAGGCGTATTGCCTGGCTGCAGTGGATAATTGCCTTTGGTAAGATTCACTTTGTGACTCCTTAGGTACTTACGTAGGGAAGATGCTTTTCTTACCTCATCGGTGCCTCCAATCTACTCCCCTTGCAGGGGGTTACTCACCACCCTCATGCTTGTACTCATGTCAGTCACTTTCGTTCTTGCTGTCGCCGCCGAAATGGACGCGGAGGAAGATGTGATGCCCCCGCTAAGGATGCCGATCTTGGATGCTCTACCACTGCCATCAACTGCAGCATCACTCACTCAATGTAGGTCTCCATGCTAAAGTGAATTATCGACCACTACTTCTGTCTCGTTTTTGCCAAGTTCCACAACAAACTGTTCTTTCATTTCTGCTTGAACATCAGCAATGGACGCGAAATTGGAAATTGTGAAACGCAAAGCAAGTGAAGAGAGCGGAAGAGCGAGATCAGGAGAGAAAGGCGACGAGGGTGAGGAGGATGTGAAGGAGTTTCGCACGGTGGGGCAGCACGGTGGGGCCGTCGCCACACCAATGGGGAAACGAAGAGGTTCTGATTAGGTTTTACGTTCTTTCCGTTACCGATGCTTGTCGAGGCGCGGAGAGCGGTTCAATTTTATCCTCTGTCGGCACGGAGGAGCAACGCAACGATAGAGAGGGCTCGACGTTGACGGAGCAACCAGGACCGTCAAAATCGCGACCTTTGGTGGGTCGCATGCATATATTTACATGAACAGCGCAAAGCCAGACAGCAGCATTTAGCTGATGACTGCCTGCTTCCATGCAAGTGGCGAAAGCGTCTGTGCATACGACTGAAGAGAATGTTTTGTTGTTGAGTTAATAGAAGTTGTAATTAGAATACTTGTTCCAGTAATTATATTCCATTATTTGTTGCTCAACGGCGTCTTGTCACTTCTAAGTGTGATGTAGATGACGGTGCGATGCATTGGTGATGCGGAACAGCATTTATGCGGCTGGAGGGAGAGGCGAGTGTAACATCCAAGCCATCGGAGAGATCGTCAGACATGCTCAAAGACAGGCAGTCATGTAGATGAAAACGTGCGTGGTGGCACACCTTTATAGCATTTAGAGATTGGTAGTGTTAACCGCGATGCATAGACCATACGCCATCTATCGAACAGGAAGCTGCATGAAAATTGGAATGTAGCGAAGTGTATTAGTGTTGCCAGATTCCGCTACCTGAAATATTTTCCCTTTGCATGCAATTATTTAGGGATTTATTTGATCAACTCATGCACAGTGCATTCCATGGTAGGGAAGATGAACAATAGCATCGAGTTACTACATATTTAGAGGTGCCCTCACTCCTAGGGGAATCTAAATCCGTATCTTTACGACCCACCAATAAGTAAATTGCAGGCTATTTGCCTCTCTTGCGCATTGATACCGTGCACACACTTGTCCAGATTTCAGTAGTACTGTCACAGGCAGTATGACGAAGGCTGAGTTTCAGTTTAAGTCGTGCACTTGACCGCCACTGCTGAGAGCAGTGCAAGCGGCCATCCGACTAGGCTGAAGCAACCAAGCATACTACGCCTTTGGCCTATCAGGTGTGCACTGCAGCCCAGAAGAAGGGATCATTACGTGGCGGCATCCTCTTGCAGGTGCTTGTGTCTCGTCTGTTATTTGAGGGGTTATCATACGCCCACGATGACCACAATCAGCGTGTAATTGGTAGTGAAGTGTTAACGGTGTTTTTGAAATCCAGTCTACTTCCTCCCAAGGTTAAGTCGTGTGTTCTCCACGGAGACGTTCCCACGTGTTGCTCCAATTTTCCGTCCTCCACAACCACCCACCCACCCAGAAATAACGGCACAAGGTTGAACATCAAATAACCTCAGGTAATTGCAGGCGTTCATTAGTGTTAGCAAATGATGATGGACTACTTGTTTGGGTATGGGGTTGAAGCAACAGTAGAATAGAAGCAGCCAGCGGTGCTACAAATAGACGCATGTGTTCATTAACAAGCTAAATCTGTTCGGTTTCGCACCGAAGAATGCAATTTTGATGGCGCCGGTAGTATTGGTATGCATTCGCCTATAATTCATTAATTTTGATCAGCGGAGAAAAGGCTGTGTACCTCATCGATGTTCTCCAAATAGTCAGTCATCCATACTTAAGTCTAGTGACCTGTCCCTCGTTACTGCTACGAGGGGAGTAGTGGGCTCTGTCATGCCGGTGCAATAGCTGGAGAGCCTGCCCATCACTGCCTAGGCTTATAACGCTTATGGTGGCATAATCTTTGGCAGTTTATGGCCATTTACTTTCGTTGTTTGGCTTTTGTTCATTTGTGTTTCAATTCGAACTTGGATTGGGGTTGCACTAACTATTCTGTTTGCTGTCAGCTTCATGGGTGATGATGGGTCACAGTATGCTTGACTCGATTCCCATTACTTTTCTCACAACGTTTTGTAAGCAATTTCGACCCCTCCTTTCAGATCCCGCCTCACATACCAATCATGATACAAGATCTGTGACTGAGGTAGCTGTTAAGCAGTGAGGGGGTTTCTGGCGGTCTTTCTTTTGTCAGCCTCTACAAAATAGATTATTAATAGCATCAGCTGTTCCATAAATGGGTCATTGATTTGCAAAGGCGTAAGCCTTTAAAGTGGTACCAGTGGAGGCCACGTACTTCGCAAGGTGTCAAAAGTTGTCTAGCGCATCTTACTCCGCAGTCGCGCATGTGTAAATTGGCTCACCCCTGTAAGCTTTCACATTGAAATTTACGTATGGGCTCATTGACAGTCTTTTTGCTCTATCAAAGGTTCTGAGGCCCTGGTCTTTCTAATAGCTAGACTGAATTGGCTACAATACACCTAATACGAGAGCGCTTTAAAAGTTCTTGGGTTTCAACGGTTATTCTGTTGACCACACAGCAGGAATCGTCTATTACGTGCTTTATTTCCTGCAGCTTTCGACAACGTGGAAGGTATTAGATTCGACTTCGGTTGTTTCACTTATTTACTGGTTTAGAACCTTCATCAGTTCATGGTTTGTCTGGGTGCACGCACATTGTCTGCTTTAGCAGAAGCTTGCAAACCGAGCTGCTGCAGTCTGGATCATTTTGTCACACGACCCCTTCTAAATCTGGTGTGCTTGTCTCAGCTCATATCGCCGTCTATCCTTCTCTCCATATCGCTTGATTTACTTAGCCGATCCTTTGTGGCATGTTTCTAGACAAACACTGATCTCGTGTGGTAGAGGCATTAATTCCCTCCTTCTGTCTCCTGCATTGCGCTACCAATGCATCCATCACCACTTCATCTTGGCGAAGAAGCGGTGGTAATAGAAACTCGGCTACTCCTTCCTTTTGTTTCGCAGCCACAGAAGTCATCAAGTCCTGCAGCCCTTCTTGCTACTATCAGTGGAGTTAGATGGCTACCGGGGAGTGCGACTGATGTCCCTGTGTGAGTGCTATTTTCCACTCCCTTCCTGATGCATCCATTCCTCATACCCATTATGCTTTCATGGCTGCTTCTATACCCTTTTGGTGACCACCATCACAGTAGCACTCTCAGGCCGTGGAACCCACAAAATGATGGACGAGGCAGTGAAAGTGGAGAGAAGCGGATCTACCAACTCTGCATGAATTTAGCCCATTTCCTCCTTGTAATATTTGCATGTCCCGCAATGTTCGTTACCATTCGAGGGGTCTGTGCAGATACACGTCTGTGAGTGCATGCAGTGCAGTAGTTTAATACCAACCCAATCAAAGTGATTATTCCAGATGAATTTCGTTTCGTAGGTATCTATTTTATGCCTGACGGTACTTGCTCAATTCAGCTCAACGCCTTGCCATGGGATTATGTTAGCTTTTTCGATCAGTAAATTGCAAAGTTCCCCGTCCTTTCTAACGGCAGAATCCGCTGTGTGCACAAGTCACCTACCATGTTCATGGGTACGCCACCTACATCGCGCACTTGCAAAACTGCGTTATTAGCTTCGTTGCTTTAATGGGCAAAAAAGGTNCTTTTTCGATCAGTAAATTGCAAAGTTCCCCGTCCTTTCTAACGGCAGAATCCGCTGTGTGCACAAGTCACCTACCATGTTCATGGGTACGCCACCTACATCGCGCCTTGGGCACTGAGCACCACGATCCAAGTCAGTTCTAGCCAGCTTAAGACTCACATAATGAATGGTTTATCTGAGAGCAAATGGTTTAGATGGGGGCTTAGCATACTTCCACATCGCATCTGCCTGACAACAAGGCGGTGATCCATCTACATGGCTTTCAGTCGATCAGAAAACTTGCTTGCATGTTCACTTCTTACATCCAGTCATCAAAGATGCTTGAGACAACATTAAGGTGCTGATTTTGGGCCAATTTTGTACAAACGATCGGACAAAGAGGTCTATGTTAACTGTCTGTGGGTGAGTACTTGGGACCTAACTTGACTTCGGCCATTCTTAACTGTATGATACCTTAGGTAATTTATGAAAGAATCGTTCACAACTCACCCCAACAAAGGTTGAGTTCCCCCGAGGATGATAGCAACTACCCATTTGAAGAGGGATGAAGAGTTCGAGAAGATGTCGTAGAAGAACATAAAATTTTCCACAATTCTAAGTAAATAAAAATGAAAATGATCTAAGTAAGGCAGAGAGATAGTACAGAATCCGAAATGATGGCTGTGGTAGACTCGGTGTAGCTTGCCACGACATGCGAATTATGACGTCTAATCAGTCACTTGGAAAAGTCGATTGGCATCATGTAGCTTTGTGAAAGTAGTTGGATAGCTTCTCACCTGTCCAAACTGCATTTCGCCTTTTCGCCTTCTCAGTCAGCAAAAATAAAACAACGTCAATTTAAAATGCTTTTTTCGACTGTCCCACACACAACGCAATTTCGGATAAGAAAATAATTTGCATGGTGTGGCCTACTGTCAACACCTCTTGCATTGTAAGGGTTAAATAGGAACGATTCGCCTCCGTGTCTCCCTCACAAGTGCACCGAAGAAAGCCATTAGTAATGGCATAGTGCTGCTCAAGCATATATAAGAGCAGCGAAAATACAGCCTAGTGTCTTTCGCATTCGAAATCAGTCTTCCAACTTTTACCAATCTACCAGTGAATCCATAAGTCTGGTAAGTGTAACACCACCGTTAACTAATGGCTGTAACTTGTAGGCGAAATCGTAGCTGCACATTGTGTCGCAGTATATCCTGTCAACTTGTACCACTACAACCCACAAGAACCGCTTGAAGGTTCTAAGCAAAACTGTTTTAAATCATCACTTAACTCCTTATTCTAATGGCAAATAGATACCTCAGAAAACCTATGCATCCAGACACACTAGTGGCCTCCAATTGGTTCTTTTAAAACGCATGTAAATACGCCAAGTATGGCAAATTTTTTAATTCTTTAGCAATTACTGTTGATTAACCGTGATTGCTGACAAAGTGGTTAAGTTAATGGCTCATTTAAAGCGTACTATTGGAAACTCTGTAAGGCTGGTTGCAAAACAAATTACATGACATGAATCGTGTTCAAGAAGGTAATGTAATAAGACGGCTTCTATTACGAAATCACTGTAAGCGAATGTCAGTTAGTCAGGACGAAGAAGTCCACATTCTCTCCTTATAAATGCTCTGCTTGAAATTTGACTTAATGATAGATAAGTGCAATAAATCTGTCTGCATGAAACACTCCTCAGGGAGGGGAGATGTGCCGGACTCAGCGTGACCATGAGGCAAGTTCTGAGGAGGTCACAACTACGTTGTTAAACAGGTACCTTACGCCAGCTACCAATATATATGTGAATTTGCTTAAACATGAGCCTAATAGCCGTAATAGCGCCATCTCGTATGCCATATAGGCTATTATTATAGGCATAAAATTAAGTAGCAAAAGGTGAGAGAAAAAATGGGGTGACCAAATCAAGGACCAAACAGAGGATTCGTCACGAATAGTACATTCCTTACTTTAAGGAATCCACAGGCTGACAGTAGGAAATTAACTGCTTGATACCCCCAAAGGGACAAAAAAGCACTTGTTGGTGAGAGGTCACAAACTGTCAGTCAGGAGGGGATAAAAGCCGGTCGATGAGTTAGGTAGTAGTTTGCCTTGGACCGTGCAACTATACCCAGTAAGAATGAGTTTATTTCCAACATATAGAAGGACTGACAGTTCAAAAAGAAAGAAGTAAAAGCCATGGAGATTGAATATCCTGCTTTGCAGTAGGTCTGGCTCTAGTAAGCCGTCCAATTTGGCTACTGGAAAGTGGTCAGGACCTCATAAATCTCCCGCCAGATATAAAGACACATTATTATTAATTTTAATTGCGGCGGCAAATATTGTTTGGTGAAAACTGCAGCCATCTGACCTCTTCCGTTTCATTTAAACCAAAATTTTGTCCCCTTTGCAGATTGTGGGCAATATGGTCAAGAATTGGTTTATGTAAATTAGTTTTCTATGACATAAGGCTGTGCTACCAATGCCAGTCAGAGCAGCGATCAGTCACTCACTAACCGACATACCTCTGGACAAATTTTGCTTTGTCTTCTGTAGTCGCGAAGATGGTATCTCTCATTGACACAATTTTTAAGCCCTCCTTCAGGACAAGCGCATACGAGACTTCAACTGATTACAAGTGAGGCGTGGAGTTGAAATTGCTTCGCTTACCCTTGGCAGTAAGAGTTTATTAATACGGACGTCTGTAGAGAGCAGGCCTTTCCCCTATCACACGTTGGACTCGAATTTTTTATCGGGGCAGGTGAGAAGGTTTATCCTTTCGGGTCGGTCCCACTTGACGCCATCAGCAATGTAGCGCCTGGCACCTCTGCTGATGTTGAACAGCAACAAAATAAAGTTGCATGTGTGAGTGCATGCGCCGCAACTTATCGATTTGTCAATCAGTTAACTAATGTGCAATGACTTAGTAGCAGATGTTCTTATCGATCCATCGACTAGCTAACACGAGTGAGTCAGCGATGTGGCGCACTCTGGGAGCGCAAGCCAGTATCAAGGGCAAGTGCCTTCCCATTTACCGTCCCCGTGACTTGTACACGCCTATTCGTTGCGGCTGGTTGACAAATGAAATGGAGTTATTGTGGCCGCATTTTAAGCTTAGCTGACACGACCTCACCTCGCACTCGATCAGGAGGGAAATGAGTGGGTTCAGCCCCCATTACAGGCTTTTCGCAAAAGTTGCAGCAAAACTGGGGCTTCTCGGAGCAAAACTTTAAAACAAACGATTTCTTCAAGTTGCAGACACACAATAGTTTAATTAACAACGCCTAAGTATGGGCCACTTTAGTAGTCCCCACCCCAAATTGCTTCGAGCAGCAAAAACAATGCACTTGCTGTTTTCACCTGCTTCAGTAATTTGCGAATAATCCATCTTTTTAAACCACTTTAACTGTAACAGACTTTCTATCTGCGCTTCAGTCACTTTATATAACNCCGCATTTTAAGCTTAGCTGACACGACCTCACCTCGCACTCGATCAGGAGGGAAATGAGTGGGTTCAGCCCCCATTACAGGCTTTTCGCAAAAGTTGCAGCAAAACTGGGGCTTCTCGGAGCAAAACTTTAAAACAAACGATTTCTTCAAGTTGCAGACACACAATAGTTTAATTAACAACGCCCAAGTATGGGCCACTTTAGTAGTCCCCACCCCAAATTGCTTCGAGCAGCAAAAACAATGCACTTGCTGTTTTCACCTGCTTCAGTAATTTGCGAATAATCCATCTTTTTAAACCACTTTAACTATAGCAGACTTTCTATCTGCGCTTCAGTCACTTTATATAACAATAATCTTTAGCGATCACAAGGTAAAAGATTTTATTGTGACCTCCGTTTTATTTGCACAGCAAGGTTATGGTGAACCTCAACAAAGGTCCAGGCTCGATTGTATATACGATGGGTATCAATGCATTTGCAACTAGATAGATAAGAAGACAACCGATCCTTAAATCAAGGAATTTGCTTGATGATTTTGGTTCATTAGTGGCCTGGTAGGCAGGCTTTACAATAAAGCTAGTTCTGTCACGAACAGGGTGCGCATTCACCTGATGCACAAAGTCGGAATCCAACGGAGGCACTAATTACAGTGAGTGAAGAATGTTAATTAAATGTCTGTAGGGAAAGAATACCCAAAATTTTTCTAAAATCTATAGGCAAATGCACCTCATATGCCAACTTTCTCCACTAGTTTTGTTTGAATAAACAGAGCGTAGTTACGTTTGCAGTCCCTGTAAAGGAACGTGGCGAATCCTGAGAGGATTGGCGTCTAATTTCAAAGCAGTTGTCAGACCCACCGTATATCTGACTGGGTTGGATTTGTTGCATTTTGTGAGAACAGCTTAAGATAATTTGGTCTAATTTCTAACAAATCACAGGCCTTTCCATCGCCCAGAATATCAAGACACTTTTCTACGTCTGCGAATCTCAACTTTACTTAAAATGCACCCAAGCTTCAATAACTAATATTGTTGTCGGAGCACCACGAGAATATCTTAAAGACGCAAAACGGTATAATGCTCGGTCAGAGTACAAATACCTAGCAAACAGAAAGGGATCAGGCTGTTAACGTGGTCCGAAGCCATACCCATTCGGAAAAGCCAATATGGCCACACAAGTGACCGTAACCGAAGACGGTAGTCTAACTAAAAAATCTGCACTCATATTTATGCATTGGCTACCTTTGCTAATCATCTCTTTTAAGAGTGGATGTGATGACCGAATCTACATCCATTCGCACTACCATTGCGCCATCAAGAATTTCTTTGGAGGTCAGACAGATCTGAGGCTTAGACGCTAATTATGAACTGCGTTAGTGTCATGGTGCCCTGGTAAGTGGATATGGAATAGACGCGACTAACGCAGATGACCTCTGCTTTAATCTACGCAGCAGTGTAGTTCTGGCAAATGGCGTGTGGGGAAGGCTCCAGTGACATTGGTGAAATGAATGAGAAACTTATATAAATGCGCGATAGACACCTCTTAGGGCACGGAATCGAATCATGTTAAGGGCAGCAGCGATTTTACCATGCATACTTTATTTCACAGGTCTGCGCCAAATTTACAACTTGCATTTCCTGGTAACTTATTTTTATTCACACTTTGTACTTATCTGTTGTCAGTATGTTAATAAGGCGCACAAAAATGTGTTTCATTAAGAGTGAACAGGGTCGTGTGCTATGAAGCTAGCGGATTGTAGAGAAGCCATCAGGACCATCAGGCGTAATTTACTTTTGCTACGATAAAAACTTGGTGAGTGCAGTAGTGGGTTGATGCACAAGGCACCACAAATAAGGATCATGCGCAATGGATTTTGGAATGCTGTGTGCATAGGAATGACCAATCCTATTACTAGCATGCATTTTCGGCTAATATAACAAATATGCTACTAAAAGTTCTTATTTGTGCAATCATTGGATAATTTTGATCAAAAACTAGTGGGCAATTTGTCATTTGATGGTGACAAATGTGTCTTCGGTAGCCCTATTCAAGGCACTCCCAGCTATCAGGTTAAAGGGTGTTCGGTCTCTTTGTTAATGCTATTAGCTTAAGGGAAGCCTCGTCAAAATTTATGGCAGGTTTTATTCGTAAGACCTCACCTGCCATTCATTTAGCTACATCTATTTGAGTTATCGCCTTTTGTAGTGCAAATCGTCGGCTGTTTTGAGTTGACGTACAGCAGGTGAGGCTGGATTTGGGTCATCATTTGTGCCACTTTTATCGTGCTATTGAAACTCAACAATACCCTGTCGTACAACCATCCTCGGATTTGCATAGTGGATTCCCCAGGGTATGCAACACTATTAATTTGATGTTTGTAGACTTCGGATGGTAGAAAACTCGTACTCGAGATCAGATGCAATTATTATCTGCTGGAACCGTTTTTACTTCAACTTGAAAGCCTGTATGTAGGGAATATGAAACTTCAACGATTTGAGAATCGCATAATGCAAGCGGCGTATCTCTTCACTAAGCTTAGAGAGCAGCTGAATTTAAAAAATTTGCAAAGCTGTTGAGTGCTTGCATCTGGCTCGTCTCTGCCTGAAGTCGAGTGAGATGGATACCTGATCGGGGTTATCTAGCAACTCTATTCTGATCAGCCGCCTTTGTTATTTAAGCTTATTAAAGAACAGAGGTGTATGGCTGCTGGGGGACTTTTGGAATCTGATGAGTGTAAAAGGCTTGCCATTAACGGGCGATCGAAGTGCTGTAATGCGTATCACATTTAGTGGTCAGGCAAACTGGCGTGCAATGAAAATTGCGTAGCTGATCTGTTCCTTGTTGCATATAGACACTCACCTGGTCGTTTTGGAATCGGCAAACGCACACAGAGTAAAGAATCTTAGAAATATTCAGCTAGGGAACAGTAGAACACGCTGCTCATCACATACCGCCTCTCGGTTTAGAAACTAGAGACATAAAATCTTCCTGACAGTCCCTAATTGATGATAATCTAGCACGTTTGTCCCTTTATTTTTTATTCTCTATTAGCTTGATTTGTGTGCAGCTTAGAACATTAGTTCTTTCGTTGTAAACTATTGCCTAGCAATATTGTGATTTCACCTCATTGTAGTAGTGCCACGTTTTTAATTAGCGAGACGAAGTTCGTAAATAAGGAAACTTACCACAAATAGCTCGACTTTGCTTGGTGCAACAGATGACGTGAAACTTAAATTGGGCAGAATCGCGCGTTCATTAGGGGTAACTGAAGAATAGCATGTAAGAAGGTGAGTTTCGCTATTGCTTCAAACCTTGTTCAGGTAGGACTTGATTTCAATCAGTCAGTGGCTCTGGCGTGTTTTGCACCACGACCGCTTTGTTGTGCACCTTTGTTGGCGGAAAACCAGTAATTGTCCTTCCTCAAAGCCTTCAGCAATGCCTGTGTGGTAACCATTGCATAATTCAATTCGTGATGCTATCCATGTTGGTGGGATCTCTCGTGGCTGTAGTGTTTATGGTGGGTGCAGCAGCCATCTGTACCCCCTTAATGGCTACTCAGTTGTCCTCTTCTCCATTGACAGGCCAAGTGTGTCTTCAGCACCTTTGACAGGCACGATTTGAGCAAGCGCAAGCTGCCGAAGGAGTACAGAATGTGCTTCAGACGAGACTTTGACGTGCAGCTCATGCTACTGTTTGATTAGGTGTCAAATTGCCAATGAAATTAGTTATATTATTGGACAACCTCAATCTGATTGAGCTTGATTCAAAGTACGATAAAACTATTTAGGCAAAATCCCTTCCAGCTATAGCACCTTGAAGAGCCAAATGCGTGAGGTGCGTTGTCATAGCTAGTCAGCCTGAGTGCCTCCAAACCAAAGGCTCATGACTGTCCACTCAACTAAGCGCAATGACGCAGTGGGTGCTTCCGTAATTTCCTCTTCAATTTGTCAGAGGCATGGGTGTTTCCTCCTTCAAACTTCAGTCCATCACTTGTGAACAAGGGCAAACTATGTTCCATATTCATCTGGCGATCTATCATGGTGATCCAGCTGCGCCTTAATCGTCTAATGCTCATGCCAATTTCGCAGACTGCTCTGCCCAGACCACTTGCTGATTTACACTTCTGTGATTCCATGCAACTGATTTTTTGTTTCAATTTGTGGCTGGCAGTCTGGATTAGCATCGCAACTGTTCTG
Organism: Taenia saginata; assembly: GCA_001693075.2. Taxonomy (NCBI): domain Eukaryota; kingdom Metazoa; phylum Platyhelminthes; class Cestoda; order Cyclophyllidea; family Taeniidae; genus Taenia; species Taenia saginata. Next base: position 88,058 of record LWMK02000225.1, on the reverse strand, counting down.
GTTAAATGAGTCAGCAGTTTAGTTTTGAGGGAGTGTTTAGTAAAGGAGTGTAGAGTCACCTGCTTAACTTTTCGATGTATGCAAGTACTATAATCAAACAAGCCTGGACACTAGGCATCTGACCAATTCGGATCCATGATACTCGTCGCAGTGGGTAGTGGTTGGTAAAATTTGAGGACCGAAGTGATGATGCTCAACAAAATAACAAAGGCAAGGTTTTTCCCCATAGTCGCTTTGTCTTAGGTGCATTAGGTCAGATGATACAGTGGTACTTCAACGTGCATCTTAATATCATTTAAGATACGCAACCATGTATTAGGTTAGAAAAGTTGATGCCATTAGACGGTGACTTTTGGCTTCTTTGATTAGCTTGCCTTACTTTAAACGTCAGACTGTATTTGTTGCAGACCAGTATTTTAGTTATGAATCCCGGTATTCCGTTGCAGTTACCTTTCATTTAGATCGTTTGTTGGGACTTAACGGCAAGAATCGTTGTGCTGACAAAGGATTAGATTACCAAAGTCGCCGAAATTCTATACTACTATGTGCTTATGATCTCAACAGTTTCTAACATATGCTAATGAACATGATTTAGCAGGACAGGTCAGAGTTCTTTAAGCTTGTTCTGATGATTTTACTCTTGTCTTTTGTCATGCGTGAAAGAAATGCTCTTTTCTGGCCTTAATCCTGCAGGACACTGGTAATCAAAAGCTACTACTCATCTTAAAGGAGGAATAACATTCTAAGCACTTTGTAGATGCAAAGGGGCAGTGTAAGAAACTGATTTCTAAAGGCGTTTTTTTATTCAGCAATCGTCCTACATCACATCAAGCGTTGTGGACCTCCGAAGTGGATGGTGCCAGAGTTAGTTTTCTACAAGATCTTCAGCCCAGCTCATTATCTTTCATGCTGATATAGGAGGATATTGTTCTACTTCCTATCTCTCTTTGGGATCTTTTGGCGTGCTGCTGTAGAAGTATTTTGACCTAGGCGACTTACCACCTGCTAACTAATCGACTGACGTGTTCATTAAAGCCATTCATGTAGGAGCCATGGTGTCATTGGAAAGTGGAGCGTTTAATTACTGCTCATGTGATTTGAGGCCCAGCAAAACTGCACCCTCGCACACAAATCATTGAGATTGCAAAACAACTTAAGCATCCATTGGTCACCTTAACAGAGATTCAAATACAATTGACGAAGACTGACTAACGCAATCTGCAACTTTATGCTTGTAACAAAGTCTATCATGCTTAAGAAGTGACGGTCATGTGTATCTGCGTGTGATCCAAAACGTCCTTCATGCAGCCTTCTTCAGACGCAGCACGCACTCTGAAACACTGTTGATCAATACTTCCCTCTATAACATAAAGGCATTGACAATTGGGCATCGCAGACAAGCTGTCCACCGTCACGATTAATTCAAACTCATTTTATCACTCATCCAACACCACATCCAGAGCAAACTGGACATCTACTTATTTATGGAAATCTAATATGACTTCTTAAAAATCTTTCAATTAGAATGGTTGTGAGTTGCATAGACTTGGCCCCGAATCTTCCCTTGTGCTGACCAATCATTGACCGCCGGCAAAACCCTGCTTAAAACAATAAGGAGGTTAGTTTGGAATTCGACAGGGTGTGCACGAATGCATACTGCCACCTTGACTGGAGGCAAAGACACCTTTGATCACTTGCCTTAGTTTAAATGATTTCCAAATTTTGAATTAAGACAGATTAAACCGATATTGTGAGCATAGTATTTAAATGGTACTGAAATTAACACTCTAAGCAATATGGCTTGTACGCTTCTTATTCGAGGTAAGTAGACGCAAAGAAAAAAGCATTAGGAATCAATCTTTCCATTTTTGTTAAAGCACATCCTACGATTGCCTTGACTTTGATGTGGGAAGCGGAGACAGAGATGAGGTCGAAACCATGGTTCGCTACCACGATAAGGTAAGTAGTTTTGAAGCCTCTTCTATTGGACGTCGGGATTGACGTCCATCGCTTTAGCAGACGTCATAGTTCTCAAAGTGGGTAACTGACAAACATCACCGCCTCACCCGCACCTGCGTTGGCAGGTAATTGATGCGAATGTGTTGGATTTGAAGAATTTGTGGACTCATTGTTTGGAGAGGAGTGCATGACGCGATGTATTAATCAACAAATGAAAACCATTATTTGTGTTAATAGGACCTGTGCTCTGCATTAGTATGTCGCCAATACTAGAACGAATAACGGCAAAAGCACCTTATCTAAGCAGTAAAACCTTGGCAGCCAACTTATTCTTCGTCACTGTCGTAAGCGCAGTAACGGTATGGTTAGGGAAATGTGCGCGGGTCGGATGCTTCACAAATGCGAGAATATAAATGAAGTAAGCTAATAAATCAACGCCCGAAAAATGAGCCTCCAAAATGCAACTGCAATATTTATTTATCCGATGAACCAAAGTATACGACTTAGCATCTTTCCCATCTTTCCCAATGAAGCAGTAGGATTGGTTAGTAGAGAAATTCACCGCTTTTCGTATAATAAACTTGAGGATATCTTCTTTGTGGAATCGCTGTTAATGAAGGCCATTTGATCTATTTTAAGGAAAATGTGCGCTGATTTCGAAATCCAACTACTATGCAGTGCTTAAATGTCATTTTGGAATGAGTAAAGGCAACAGACTCTCGCAATACTTTTCGCACAGGTTCTATGGTACCACCGTTTTAGCCGCTCGCCCCGTAGGCACGTTAAAGGAGGACGGTTTTGTAATTAGCTTTACAATAGGGTGTGCCAACGCAATAAACCTAGCAACCAGCAAAATGGATTTGTTTTATTTTACCGAACTATAATATAGGTCATGTTTAAAAGTTTGTCATTATACGTACATCAAATATTGTGAGGCTTTGGAGATAGCGCATTCGTTGCTTGAAATCATTGTAAGTGGTGGAAGTAAGAATTTATGGCACTGTGCGCTGAAATATTTGGCATATTAGCCTACTCACTGCTGGTTACTTTCTAGGGGTTAAGTCGATTTAGCATGATATCCAACAAAAGAAACAAATAAAACATGCTCTATTTTTATTGATTCCTTTAATGTTGCCGCCATTTTTCCCAAAATAATGTAAAAAAATGACGTTCTTGTGGAAGATATTTATTTTGTAAGGGACGAAATAATTTATGGTTGCCTTTGCTGAGAAACGTTGATTTAACCACCAAAAATTTCGAATTCTGCCATTTCATCCTTCATTTCTATGTAATTTGTGCTTGATTAGGTTTCGTTGCTTAATGCATAGGGAGAGCTGTGGCCGATCACACAGTTGGCGTGATCTCACACTCACAAGTCCAACAGTGTCTGGTTGGGTTCAAGGTATGGACCCAGAGGTAAGTAGAATCACCAAGGTCTCTTTCAAATCCCCTTCAGCTCACTTGCGCGCACATATTCTGATCTAGTAAATTTAGTTATATTTATTTAAAATGTTTACCACAGTTGCATTCTGGATCATAAAATGCCGTAGCTTAGCCATTGCATGTTTCCCCTTTGGAAAAAATTGCAAATTGCTAGGACCACAGACCTACCCCGGAATTGGCTCAACCAATATGCAAATACCTTGATGCAGTCGACATCGTAAGTATTTGCATGGCCCTCCCAAACTGGCAGTGGATGCTCTCTTTGCAAATCCCACATTTATATTCTAACAAGTGGAGGTGGGTTGACGAACAAGTCTGCACAACTCTGTATTCAAGCTCTCACACCGTGGATCATGAAAAACTTCGTCAAGCCACCATGCAACATTTTGAGCAAATGAAGTTTGATCTTCAATATTCATCTATTCGAGCTCCTTTAGGCACTTTTAAAAGGTGAATTGCCTCCTNATGTTTCCCCTTTGGAAAAAATTGCAAATTGCTAGGACCACAGACCTACCCCGGAATTGGCTCAACCAATATGCAAATACCTTGATGCAGTCGACATCGTAAGTATTTGCATGGCCCTCCCAAACTGGCAGTGGATGCTCTCTTTGCAAATCCCACATTTATATTCTAACAAGTGGAGGTGGGTTGACGAACAAGTCTGCACAACTCTGTATTCAAGCTCTCACACCGTGGATCATGAAAAACTTCGTCAAGCCACCACGCAACATTTTGAGCAAATGAAGTTTGATCTTCAATATTCATCTATTCGAGCTCCTTTAGGCACTTTTGAAAGGTGAATTGCCTCCCGATCAAGCCTATTCGGCTTATTCCAACAGCTACGCCCATGAGATCGAGGAATGCACCAGAGCGGGTACGAATTATCTGGCCTCCTGAGATCCTGCGCATGAAAGTGATAAATTCTAATCATCCTACCATGGTAAACATTGACACGATCCACCCCGCGACACTTCTTCTAGGATCATGTGATTCCCGTCGCAATAAATCAATTAGCGCTGCAGATCATGAATATGGACGATGCGAAGAGGAAAGTAGGGGACTGCTGGCTGTGTATGACTGTGTCCTATTTATCATTAAGCTTTCAGTTCTTTTAAGAGTTAATCTCACATTAAGGACCGAGCTGCAGTCCATAGTGCCAAAATTATCACCCCAACAGACACTGGGAGTGGTAATTATGGAAGGTGTGAATTGGAAGGAGCAAAGTGGAATTGGCTTCTTCATAAAGTGTTTACAAAAGCTCGGCAACGTGAATGACTACCCACTAATGTCCGCACCAATAAATTGGCGAATGTGGTGCGTTGAAGTGGATGAAAGTCGCATTACTGACCGTAGCGACATATTTGAGTGGATGTGCCAAGATGTGATTTGGAGGAGAATGCAAGCGCCTGAGTTACAATTGGCAGCGGATCCAAGAAAAGTACTTGACCTTCCAAACTGGTTTTCATAATCACTTCGCAAGTAAATAGCATAAATCCAAGTATCCTCATGCTCGTAATTGTCTTTTCTCTTGTTGAACTACAGGCCTATCATTACCAGAAAGGGGTGATTTATCGCGGAAATTCTGCAACCATCAAAGTCAATTTAAAGGAAGTAGTACGTCTTAATTATACAAAGTGGTATCTACAAATTTGCTTGCTAAAATTTCATGGCAGTACTTTAGGAAATGCTAAAATGAATCCGATGAAGCGATTTGGGCATATTTTGAGCACAATTTTAAGGCAGTGATTATTCATTGTCTTTGGTTAAATGAGATATTTTGGTGAACGCAGGTTGGTAGGTTATTTGATTTATACTAAGGGATGATGGAGCATTACAATGATTGTGGCATCGCCAGACTACCTTGAAGGAGAGTAAAGCATGATTGTAAGGTAGGACATACATTTAGAAAAAAAATGGGAATCGGGACTGCTGACATGGCTCAGGAGCTAGCCCAACCGGCTAGTGTAATATGGCCACCTAAGCGGCCGAAACAAAACCGGCAGTCAAACAAAGTATTGCACCGATGCTCGCGTTTTGCAGCCTACAGTTCCTCATTTTCGGGCATGAAATAATTATATGCGCCCGAGGTCCAAAGAGAACGATCGAATTCCGATTGCGTGCCTATTGATAATCTGATCGCAACCAAGTACCTATAACCACTTCTTTTGGCGACATATCAGTAATGATTGACTAATTTGCAAAATGCAGCAAATTCAGTAACACATTGCTCGCTTACGGGGCATCGATGATTCCACTAGGGTTCATTAGCACGGCCAAGCAAAAATGAAGCTTGCTGTGACTCAAAAGCACACATCTGAGTGTCTACGATAATTGAGTTCATGAATTCTGCGGCGCTTTTGACCGCCGCCTAATATCATCTTACAGTTTGGCCTTTTTTTGTAAAGTGTTTTAACACTACATAGGAGGATCTTGGTAAGATAGAATGGAGGGAAGGCGTATTTCACCTAATAGGCATTCTTCTTGATCCCCTGGTTTGTGCCTCCACAAGTAATGATTTCCGCTTATTTTGGCATAAGATTCGAACTCAACAAGCGGAAAAGGTGGGTAAAAGTTGCGAGGGGAGATGGAAACGAGGATGAAGTGAACAAGATTTGTGTTCAAAATCAGTAACGATGTCTTTCTTGCATGATGTCAGATTCGGTCAGAATAAGTTGCTTGAGGTAATTTAACATGATGCAAGGGAGTAAGGAATGAAGAGCAAGATACTTGTGCACAACTCTTATCAGATCGTAATAAGTCAACGATTTGTCAACGGTTACACACAGTTGATCGAATCAAACCTCGAAGGTGTCGAAAATGCATTGCTGCAATTCAATCAACTTTTGCGATCCATGCACGCATTATCTTTGTAATTTCATCCACCGTTTATTTCTAAGCTATTGGCATGGTGTTAAAATGTGCTGCAAACTATGCAATGATGACTCGCTACAGTCTTGCAGTTTAAAGTGCACTTCTGGTTTAAGACCCACCATCCGCCAACTTGTTTCAACATAAATGCAATGTAGCACTTTCCCGTTCAGCAGATTAACGCTTGCGAAATTCCGAAGTTTGGTTCGTATTCGTTACTTTTGAGATGCTATTCGATCACATTCTCCTGTTCATTGCACTTCGCCATAGATTTGTTGTTAACTTTTCAACAAAACAAACATTAGCTGTCTTTACGGACCCCTAGAAACTGCTCTTAGCTTCATTAACAAATGCAGGACTCTCAAAGAGGTCTTGAGAGTGCTACGCGATTCGTTGAAGAATCAAGCTCAGCCACAACTTGCCAATTTGATCAATGCACTTAGACTATAAATAGTGTGCCGATAGTTTGGCAGAAAAGTTATAAATAAGTGATTCATTTTTGCTGGTTCCAACGGCTTAGCAGTAGGATTGAATTTTAAATGGCTTACCACCCTATCCAATCACGCATGTGTGTACGCATTTGCACCTGTGTAATATGTAGCGTTGTTTGTTGCTTAACTTACCTCAGGGTGGCTGAAGTGAGTCTTTTGAAACGTAATAAGATTAGGTGCTTTCTGTGCCGTCAACACGTTAAATGTGCAAGACCTCGCTGTCGATAAATCTATTTGCCAGCATGCATGTGTACCCAAAGAATGTATGACGCGTGCCAACTTGAGTATGCATAAGTTGCTCGATGATGAATAAGTCCTAAGGAAATGGAGTACTACGGGCTCTCATATTTATCGTTCAGAGTGATCTTGGTCATATAGTGAGGGCTAATGCAGTTGGTCTTTGGTTGTGCGTCATCCAGTTAATTAGGGTAAGGTATGCTAGCGCATTTTGTTCTAGCATGTATTTAATAACAAGCCATGATGAAGGACCCCTTAAGCATTGAAAATGACCATCATCTTAGGATGCAGATATTTCTACAGGGTATCTTCCTGCCAAAAGGGCCTTCTTGATGGCTCTATAAGGCGGGTAGTTTAGCATCGCCAGTACTAATTATAAAACCAAATCCCGCAAATCAGTCCCATTGGGGACTGTAAGCATAAATAAGTAGCCCTTCTGTGTTCCTGCGAATACCTGCCAACATTAGCCGGGAAGTGAAGAGGGAACTCAGTCATTAGACAAACGAACACGATTAATGCTTTTGAATTGCTTCCTTGCTCTTCCAATGATCAAGTTGTTTTTCTCAAGGTCACTAGACCAGCATTGTCCCCAGTCGATAAGTGTGAAAAGCGCCTACTGAAGTCCAATTTCAGTATGCCGACTTAACGCGCAAGAACAAAACTTGTAGAAGGCGATGGGACCATCACCTCAGGATCTTCCCTTTGCCGAACCCCTATCTCTCTCAGTCTGAAATATGTAGTCTTAAAAAATTGCATGACGAACTGCTGGATGTTTCCACGCGTCATTCATCTTTGGACTTATCAACAACGGGTCATGTTTCTTATCATTTAGTTACTAAAGTGAGGTATTGCGAAACCTAAAGAGCAGCATAAATATCTGGCTTTTCTAAATAAAGATTGCAGATGGTCAAATATTAGCTACTTAAAGTCGCTTTGACCGTGAAATGAATTATTGAAAGGATTTGGATAGAATGCTAAAGGCAAAGTGCAGCTTTGAGCTTTCTTCCCATTAAAGTGCATGACAATAGGCAATAAGCAGCAGACACTGGGCGCTAGAATGTTCTGATGCTTGGCACATGGTCCTGCGGTAAACGCGCTAACGAGCTAAAATTTAACTTACTGATGCTGATCAAGTAGCGAGACCTGAAGTCTGATCGCAAATGAGGTGCTATGGTTGATTATTTGTCAAGGTGGAACTTCGTTCATCCATAACTGTCAGATGTTTTGCTCCTAGCTTACAAAGGCACTTGATTTGGACTCTTTAATTGTTCTCTACTTTTCCTTTTATGTTTGGAAAAAATTGACATAATCGAATAAATAATTTTGGCTTCAGATAAATGAAAAATTGTATCAGCATTTGTGATGGAAGTTTGAGAGTAGGAGCTGGGAGGCAGAGCATTTTGCGAAAAACGCGATGCTTCGCATATTCCGAAACTGGGTATAAAATCAGAAACCGAATGCATCGGGTGTATTAAATCTTGTACGCTATCCATCGTTGTTGTCTGGACATTAATGTCAGTGGATGAGAAAATAGAGTTTTTTGGTAAGATTTTTAACGCATTTTATGAGAAACTTTATCGTGGTCATTTAATCATCACTGGATTGATTCAGTAAGATCTACGTCTCGCTTGACAGTCGAAAACTCAGCAGCACTTGCTTAAATGTGCCGCCTAACCTCATTGTTGAGGGCAATTATGCCTCATGGAATGCTGGTGCAAGCATAACTAAGCTGCGCTGTAGTGAGTGTGTGGTCATTCTGCTACACATCCATCCACATAGCAAATTTTACTCTTGATGGGATCAGATATTTAATGAGCAAAAAAATTTATTGCCCTACTGTAGTAGCATACTTAAGAATCAACCACTGTCTTAGTGTTAAGGAACCTCCGTAATTCAGTGACACTTGGGGTAACGAATATTTCAACTTCCTACTTTTCCACAGGCTGAGTGAAGTAAAAAGACAAGCAACCTGGCTGTGGCCTTAGCAGAAGCCATCTGGGCGTATTTGTGTCCTTTGATTAACAAATTTGGAGAGTGAGATCTTTGCAATCTGATGGGAGTTCGGCGACGTAGCCTCTATTATTGACGAGTGTGAGGCGAAATCGAAGGACCTTCCTAGATGTAGCGTTATTAATGCCCATCGTTGCGCCAACAACTCTGTAGGCATGACTTTGAAAAACCAATTCCTTTACACCTTCATTTGTTTTAAGTCTCTCAAAAGCGATTGACTCAGTCGGTGCTGGTTTGCGATTTTTTGATAACCTGATTGTTGAACGCACCAAGTAACTGCAATCCCCCTTTTATTTTTAATGTTAAAGTGCAGAGAGTTTCCAACGACAGTTGGATATAAATAAGAGGTCAAATAACAGGACTATTCCGTGGATGTATTTTACGGCGTGTTTAATTAGATCGTTTTAATGCCTAAGCATCAATATATGAGCTTCTACTCGGCTTCCGTGATGACAGCAAGCATTTGCATTGACACAGTTTGGAATATCAATCTCCTTTAAAAATTAATGTGGATCCACAGCAAAAAAATAGGTTACAAACTTTCTGTTACTGCACTCTGACCTCCTTCCTTGACTGAGGTTTGGTAATTTCGTATAGTGTGGCCCTTAACTTCGATTGCATTAGAGTCACGCATTTGGCTTGCTGTCAATAGGCTGCACCATGCCATTACTGCACCTGCCAAATAATCGGGAGGTACATTTAGAACAAATGCAATCGATCTTGCGATTTGGGTTAGGGTGGTTTCTAGTGGTTTCAGAAGACCGGAATTGGCCTTTACCCCGGCACAAAAATGAAATGGCTTTAGAACCCAGAGAATATGCATCTTGCAATGTTGAAGGCGATTTTATCACAACATTGCTAAGGCCACTTTTGGCCTGGTATTAGCTTGAATCCTCCAAGTAATGCTTATCAAACCACTCAATCATAAAATATAAAGTACTAAATCACATCGATGCTGCTGTGTACATCGGAGATTCAATTACGCAGAGCGCGCAGAATCGTCAACGCGATCACTCTCGATTCTCCTTGAGATCGGTCTAATCGATAAAGCTTGGATCATGATGCTTGATGAACAACAGCCGCCATTTCATTGATATGGTAGCCAGCAGATGGCCGATAAATCGACTAAGGTTATAAAGAAACGTCTATGAGACAACCCATCTTAGCTGACTCCTCCATCTTTCTGAGCACAATAACTGCAGTGAGTAAGGTCTGATGAGGTTGGGGCGATTCTGATGTGAATTTAGATCATGCTCGCGTAAATCATGCAATCCCAGCATCCGGGTTCATCTTTGTTTTTAAAAATGGACTCTATTTAGTAATAGTAGGCATGCTATTTTCGGCAGAGCTGTTTGCAATGACAAGCCTGCGCAAACTACAGCGATTTATGTGCACTGTATACGTAGTAGTTAAAAGACGACTGGAATGGCCAACTTGTGGTGGTTTTTTTTGTACCGTGATTTTATTTTATGACAGCCAAGCTCGGTTCGCGTTTCTTAAAAGATAAAAGTGCATAGGTCTATGATCTCACTCACGCAACAGTCATGTTGAGGTGTGTTGGAAAGAGACAAGTTGTGCTTTGAGATAATGAATAGCTTGAACTGAATTTTAAGCAACTAGTTTGAACTAAGTCAAATTTGGAGCAAAACAAGGACTACTTCATGTGAGTGGCAAAAGTCACAAAATACCCCTTCTAAAATAAAAATTTGTGTTGTTCGTTGCTAACATCTTTAGTGGAGCCTTTTAACTGAGTAGTTCACTTTATTTTACATGAATGAAAAAATGGTGAGCACTTTGATCTCCTTTTATCGAGTGCCTCCGATCGCAGAAAACAAAGTTCCTTTAGACGCACATATAAGCACCCCTTACATACTTTTTAAATTGCACACTTATAACTAACCCATGCATTATTTGCGCGCTTGCTTTGCCTCAATAGAGGCTGAATCATCGTTGTCCACAGTAGAGTTATGAGAAACGACCATAAACAAATCAGTTATGACTCTTCTCCTAACTAGAATGACTTGTTATTTAGAGGGGGAGATGAATAAATCGCAGGAGAAATTGGCTGGATTGGCATGGGAAAGGTGTAAGTTACCGTTAAGGCAGCCTGATAAATCGACTAACAACATTGTGACAGCCTTAAGAGCGCCTAGAAAAATGGTAGCAACACAAAGTCTACTCTGATCCGGTCCGATCCACTGCTGGCTTGGATTGCCTAGGAGAAAGAATGCGAGAGTGAAATGAAGGGCGAAAGGAAATGATTGGTTAATGGATTGGCCGTTGCAAGGCGGTGGAGTGGATGAAGTATTGTAAGTGTCTGCTCGTTTTGAACTGAATTGGGGCGAATGAACTCGCTGACCGTAAATGGGCCGAGAAGGTGCATTCAAAATAAATAAGCGTGGCATTCATCTCTCTGGTTCTGTTCTGTAGAAAGTAACTGGTAAGAAGGGGAAAAGAAAGGAAGTGAAGTAGAGCGGTGAAGAAAAAATGGTAGTAAAACGGGGTAAGAGGGAGACGTGTACCAAGGCTGTGTTAAATGGAGGGTGACATTGAAACAGTAGAGGATCAGTTTTAGAAGTAGAAAAAGCGAGAGGCAGACTTGGTTACGAGAAAGAAGGTGAGAAGATGATCAATTTGAAAAGGAATTGGCCGGAGAAATTGATGGACTGAGGCAGGGGAGAGTAAGGTTGGGCAAGTGACTTGCAGAGTATATGCATAGAAAAGGAGCTAAGGTGCAGAAGAGGTTTGATGAGCTTTAGCATTGCCGAGTGGTTATTTTCTGCTGTGCGGCAATCGAACAACCATGCTCTCGAACATTAGTCGATCGAGGGCATTCGCTTTGGTTCGGCGAATCGTCACCGTCATCCCTATGCACAAATTCGTTATTAGTAGTTCATTCATCAAGGTCATCACCATTTCGGCATGAAAAGTTAACAAACAAAGCAGTGAGCAGGTAATTCAAGGTGCAGTATCAGAGCATCTCAAGCATTTTTCACAAAATCCTAACAACTTGGAGGAGGAGGTGGTTTTCTTTAAGCCATAACATTGCACTTCAAAGTGCAACTGAAGGCATGAATGGTTGGTCATAGCGTCGTATTCGGAGAAATAAAAAATTGAAAATCCAATGCCAACGTTGCATTAGTCAGGATGCGATGAAAAATGACACAACTTCATTGATAACATTTTGGTGCACTCGATGGGCTTGCTGCGTCCAAGCTACGATGCTACGAAATTTAAGCATTTAATCGTTTTTAAAAAAATGTGAATAATACTGGACCAAAAATTATGAAGTCAGGACTAAAAAAGTGTGTTTCAGTCTTTCTCACTGTGAGTAATCAGCCTTCTTTATCACTTGCTGCCCTGCAACTCATTATCAAAGTCATTTGCAATGCTTGAATGAGTTTCGTGGTGTGTAATACCTTCAATTTCCGTCTCAGCAAAAAGCGTATGTAAAATAAATGCGGGTTCGATTGGGAAACTAAAATGGCTAGTTGGAGTTGAAATCAATAAATTGGCAGAAATTAGACAACTAAGTGGCAAATAATCAACCAGTATACTGAACAGCTGATGTAGGGCAGGGTTAAGTCAATGAATGGTCAGATAACCGAAAGAAGAAAGAAAATATCGCTTTAGGTAAATAACATGCGGGTGTATGAGTGAGAAAACAGAATAAGGAATGGGTATTTTTGTGATCTTTTTTGTAGTGTCCTAAGCGAAACATGGATTATTTGAAATGATCGACTCAAAAGGGGAGCTATGGGGTGAATTAAATAAATACTTTTGACGGTCTTATTTTAAATTGAAGGAGTTCAGTACATTATGCGCTCAGTTGATACTAAATTGGTCCTTTTACGCCAACACCACACTTGAGATGCACCAACTAATTTTAGCGAATTTGGACATCTGTGGTTGATTGAAGTGCTCCATTGAAGTGCATGGCAGCCATATAGGTACTGCACAACATGTTCAATTTCATCGTACCTCTCGTTAGACATCTGCTAATCATTTCCAGCACATTTGGTTACGAGGGCAATTTTGCAAATTTGACCATGTTAACTAAGCGTAAACTGCAAGAAATTCATTGCACACTTTTGCTTGTGCACGTCATCTTTTTTCTACTTATTTTTAAGAGACCTATTGATTTACTCATTTACAGTACTAGCCAAAAAACTGTTGCATAGGGAGTAGAGATTTTACTGAATTTGCAATCTAGCGATGGCTAGAACTGTGCAGCAGCTTCTGAATGCTTTAGAATTTTGTGCATCACTTCCAGAAATTTTTCAAGTGCCTTTCATATTACTTTCACTTAACCGCTTACGAGTGTCTTGCATGCTTGTGTTAAACATTTTATCCTCCAGGACTGCATGTTTCACTTCTCAATATTGGTATGCTAGTGATATCTTTGTTAAGGAAAGAAATAGTTTGGTTCACGCTTGAATTAAACCAGGATGCAGTGAAGAATATCATCATGTGGGTATTCACTGATCATCAACCCTAAAAAATTTTTCTCTTGTGCATCCCTAGTTGCCTAAAATTAATTGAGTGGACGCAAGACCTTTTAGTTGCAACAAATAAACCTGTAGCGATCTTGGCAAAATGCAGGAGAAAGAGCAGAACCTTCTTTTTAAGGGTTTTAGATAATTAATCCAGTTTTACAATGGAAAGGTCGTTTGAGTGGAAGACAAGTAGAAGAATCTCAGTAACTTGTAAGTCGACTGCCTTGGGTAAAGCATTAAAACAAAGACAAAAAACGTTGCATGCCCGTCATTGATTAAGGAAATGGAATGGCTGCCTTTGTAATGATTAGTGGTATGTTTTACACTATCTAACAAATCGACTTGTGTGAGGTTGAGTTTGATGCCCTATGGTCAACTGTCAGTAATTCATTAAAATTTAGGTGCCGTATAGAGGGACTTTGCATGCCACTGCCCCATTTTTTCTGTGTGCCGTTACAAATGTTCTCTTTTAAGAGCAAATGCGTTTGCATGGCCTAGTCGCACATAATATTGGCTTAAGCTTACTCCATCCTTCCCTCCTAATCGAAATTTTAGATCTTAACCAGACACTGATCGATGAGCATTTTACAAAGAGTGCAGAATCGCCTTGAACACTTTCGCCTTTCCTTTTTTCCATCTTTTTCTCTTTCCACTTAATCACATTTTCTAGTCCCTCGAGACACTTGTGGCATTGCATCTAGTCTCTTAAGATGTAGAAACTTACCAGGTTTTTAGAACATGCACATGATTTGCTATCTTCACAGCGGCCTTTTAAAAATTTTTCTAAAAGTAACTTAGCGTTACTGAAATTACTTTAACATAATCGGCAGTCGTCGACTAGAGTCCATCTTGAAGTTAGCGTCACAATTATCCTTTGATGGGAAAGTTGTATTTTATAAAAATCCAAAAAAGTGAATATTTAGAGGCTGTTCAATTATTAATAAGCATATCGAAGCAGGCGTCGAATGTCAACGCTTTGATAATTCATTTATATCTGCGTATTCATTGAAAATGTGTTTGTCCACTTACACTAAAACTCAATCCACCCATGGATGATTTACCCATCGCTCTCCTATGTGTTCCCCCAAACGAATATTTGAGAATAGCGATTTGAACATTTTAAATTTACATAAACTCAACAATGAGCTAAAGCAAAAGGCTCTTATTTGACTTGGCAAGTTGAGTGCATGAAAACTAATGCAGACCTGTCAAAATCGGTGCTCTTGAGATGTTGTAAGGCCGGATGTAGCGGAAGGTACCATTATGACGCGTTCTCTACAAGTTGCTCGAAAGAAATCCGAAGCGGCCACGAAGATACACATGCACAACCTTTTGGTACATGAGAAGATCCTGCAATTTAGGTCTACTAGAAATATAAACAAACCTATATGGTGTGAAGGAAATAGTTGGGCAAATGAATATGTCACTTGACCCCACCTGAGAAAAAGAACCACCTTGCGCAAAGATGTGAATAACTTATTAACGTTTCGCGGACTTCAGTATTATTACTTCTATTTTGCTTGAAGCGTGTGTCTATTATGTTCATTTTTGTAGATATATAAGTGCTGTTGTACCCTCACGAGGCAGATTACCGCAATGGAGCCTCTCGCAAAAACAGTTTGTCGTGTAGTGGGTGTGCGCACCCTCTTTAATCAGATATCTCTTGATTTAAAAGTCAATGC
Organism: Taenia saginata; assembly: GCA_001693075.2. Lineage (NCBI taxonomy): Eukaryota > Metazoa > Platyhelminthes > Cestoda > Cyclophyllidea > Taeniidae > Taenia > Taenia saginata. The sequence goes on along the minus strand of LWMK02000225.1, from coordinate 72,872 downwards.
TGTCCACTCAGAGTGATTTACTAGTGCCACTAATGCAGAAGAAACCCATCGAAATGTGAGCAACAATTGATCTGGTGTCCTCACTCTGCTAAGTGATCCTCTATGACAACCACTGCTCCTTAGCGCCTTTGTATAGATTCTCCATCAATGTTTTTACCAGGGCTGTTTAAATGAAAGCCACTTGCTGCAATCTTGCCTCCTGCGGTCAAAATCTTTTAGCAAGTTCACTTTAGTNAGTATTATTACTTCTGTTTTGCTTGAAGCGTGTGTCTATTATGTTCATTTTTGTAGATATATAAGTGCTGTTGTACCCTCACGAGGCAGATTACCGCAATGGAGCCTCTCGCAAAAACAGTTTGTCGTGTAGTGGGTGTGCGCACCCTCTTTAATCAGATATCTCTTGATTTAAAAGTCAATGCTGTCCACTCAGAGTGATTTACTAGTGCCACTAATGCAGAAGAAACCCATCGAAATGTGAGCAACAATTGATCTGGTGTCCTCACTCTGCTAAGTGATCCTCTATGACAACCACTGCTCCTTAGCGCCTTTGTATAGATTCTCCATCAATGTTTTTACCAGGGCTGTTTAAATGAAAGCCACTTGCTGCAATCTTGCCTCCTGCGGTCAAAATCTTTTAGCAAGTTCACTTTAGTAGGGGTTCAGTTTATTCACCCGTAGCATGCTCCAGCCTGTAAAGGTGATAGAGCTCTCGTGCAGGATGGAATTTAGTAGCATTCTCAACCCGCCAGAGCCTTTGTTCTCAAGTGACTTGTTAAATTATTGCTTGGATCAAAACCGCCATATTTGTATTTGGCCTTCCTTAAGTGAGGGTATTTTGACCACTGCCTTTCGAGACCCAAAAAATGCTACGAATATTTAGTAACCTTTGCACTCTATGGTCGACTTGACCGCACTTTGTAAAATTCTGACAAACTCAATTCTAAAAATCCTTCAGTCATTGCAATGATGGCAATCAAAGGCTGTTTATCATGGCGTAATTATTGATTGTATTTTAAAACATTAGAGACTGTTTTTAGTTAATTGGTAGAAAATGATCGATCAAATGTCACTGAATAAAATTATTGCAGGATTTGTGTTTTGTCGCAAGCGATTAGTTTTAGATAGTCCCAATGGATTCTACACTTAAAAGGCATTTGTTTCTGTACTTGAGTCTGACGAGAATCCTTGGCTGTTACTTACTGCAATGAATATTTGCACACATAGTGGGGTCTAGCAGAAGTGTACCCTTTCCTTGTTGTTTGCCGCAGCGTGCAAGCATGCTTGAGCAAACAGGTGTGTGGTCAGAGTTCCTCTGTAAAATTGGAAAGAGTGCAGTCAACAGCTGCTCCCAAGTCTACAATTTTGGCATGAGATGAGACTAATAAATAGGTTTCTTTGATCAAATTTAATCGTAACTGATATTGTGGGGCGAAAATTTCGTGGAGGCTACTGACTTCAAATTCACTCTCGCCGGAATCATAGCTGCTACTGATGCATTTTGGTAGCAAAGAGGTTTCAAATACATTTGCCAGTACAGATGGATTGCCATTGGCACTTTTAAAATAAATCACCGGGGTGCAGAGTTTATAAGACACTACAGCGTCCAATTTCCCAATACATTTTTCTTTACTTCCATTTAAACACACTTAGTTACAAAGGAGAGAGGAAATGTAAAAGAAATAAAGAAAGAATAACAANTATTTACAAAGGAGAGAGGAAATGTAAAAGAAATAAAGGAAGAATAACAATTCGACCGTAGACAACTAAAGGCTCATAAGGAAGTGCAACATTGTACTGAAAAGTGAATGAAATTAAATGAGCAAATATTTCCTTAAGGACAATGCAGGATCCGGTGTAAATGATTTGATCGTTCTAGCTGGTAAGGAAAGTTGCCATGGCAACGCAACTTATAGTCACGAATGCCAGTTGCTGTGCTGTACGGCTTCATCTTAGTGGAGGAAAGAAACTTCATGCCATGTTAACGATTGCTGCATTTTTCTCCTTATCTGGCCGTGGCTGCAGACATCAGTTATTCTGGAAATAGCATGAGTCCCCTCCGTATGAACAGTACCTATGCTCGAGTGCAGCAACCAGTAAAATAGGCTCCTCTTCTGTATATTTGATCCCACAAGTATCGATGTCAAAATATTAAACTAGTTTTTCATTTGATTAGAGGCGCATAGCGGACAAATGCACAGTTTGCCTTATTCATTTGAGCGACATCTCACATCCTACCATCTTTGCAAAACACTTCTTGTCCTTCCCTTGTCCCCCTACTGACTCGCTTCACGGATTCTGCTTCCCTTCAGCAACTAAGTTTCACGCTTACAGACGTCGTACCTAATGCCTCGTCACCCCTAAAGCACCTGCATTCACTTTCACTCCCTAAGTAACCACAACCGCGCAAAAGTGTGGTGAACGACAAGGTCGGACGCACGTGACACAGTGGCTATTCTCTGCTTATGTGGTTGTTATTAGATATGGCTTCAATGAAGGCATTGAGGAACTGTTTCGTTGTTTGCGATGAAATAGTATGCATTGCCATGCCAAGTCCCATCGAATGGTGATGATTTGCTTGTGCGATGTTGCATGTGCGACCTCAGAAAGTGGCAATCCCCCTTCTCTTTGCACAACGTTTTTTCCAATGGAATGCATAGGCTTGCATTTAATTTCCAATTACCTCTTGAGTGTAACATTGACCAGGATATAAAACATAGCAGCTGTAAATGCAAAGCTCTCCTCTTATATTGGGCGCATGTCTGGTCACAAAGCACATAGGTGAGTGTACGTCCATGGAGGGAAAGTTAAGGCAGCTTGTTCGAGAGCCCTAGAACGCAAAGAACATTTTGATTATGAACGATTTGTTTACGAACCCAGTAGCTCACAAACATGTGGGGTTGCTTTGTCGCCGTTGGAAACATCCAGACTAACGATGCGATGTGAAGCAAGCAATGCAGTTTGATGTTTGACCTATCATAATTACCGGCAACACCAAATTAATCTCACAAAATTAGACCGCTTAGGTCAGAGCTTTCACATTTGACTCAAAATCTCTACGACCCAAATGATCTTGCTTTGCCATGTCATCATCTTTAAGCAGAAGGCTTACAATCCCACATAAATAGCGTTAAAACCTGCCGATTTCGCTTATCTAGTAGGGTTCGTTTCCATTCGGCCCAAAAATTCTCCCTCAATTATCCGCAAAGCTGAGAAGGTGAAGGCGTTACTATAAGCTGATGGACGAAGGGATACCTACAGAAATGCTTTAAGCGCATGTGCTCAAGCACCGCCTCCAGTGTCGGGTACTGTGCGAAGCATTCTGTGCAGCAAACGCTTGTTTCTGGATCATCCGTTTTTAAGGCTAGAGTATTATAAAGTAAGGCATAAGCGTGGAAGTTCGAATCTGTGGCTGTAGAGCAGAGAACACACTGGATTTTGATAAGAGACTAATGGACGCACACTCACAAAAATGTGTTTCGTAAAAATGCGTGCGCAGGGAATCAAAGTCTTCGAATGATTGGAGGCACACGCAGCACACATTGTGTCTCCAAACTATTTTGAGGTTCAAAAGAAAGTGTTTTGCAACTCTTGTCACATGAGAGGGCACAAGACAGGAGCGATTGACAGGTTTTGCGATTTCTCTTGTCACATAAGGGGCACAAGGGAGGAGCGATTGACAGGTTTTGCAATTTCCCTTACCTTTTTGATGACGTAGTAGCATCCCGAAAGTTCTTGGAGACGTTGGACATAGTGGACAACTTACACTATAGGTTTCTAAAATACATTAAACAATTATAAACTGAGATCCTATTATCGTGAGTGATCTGTACGATTTGATTAATCACTTAGCTGTTCTTTATCACTTGGATGAAACAGGAGTTTTCAATTCACTGCGTTTCATTTGTTTTTAAGCTGACGCAAAATACATATCCACAAACACAAACATCCATGCACAGATGCACGCCTTTACTCATGCACGCAGTCACATGCATCGAAATGAACATGCTTAAAGGAGTGTATCTAATAATGAATGACGCCTACCTTGATGGTAGTAAACCAAATGTGCAAGTCCAAAGACAATGCTTCGGAATACAGCGGGGCATCTTGGACACCTATAGCCGTTCATTTTAAAGCAGAGAATGTTGAGTTGCGCAGAATCCTGCAAAAAAGTGTGATGTATTCGATGGATAAGCAAAATGACTTTGCGGATTTGTCCTCAGCATTGAAGGTGAGTGAAACGCTGGGGAGTGGTAGTCGCTTGTGTGGCCAAACNGGTCCAAAAACAATGCTTCGGAATACAGCAGGGCATCTTTGACACCCATAGCCGTTCATTTCAAAGCAGAGAATGTTGAGTTGCGCAGAACCTTGCGAGAAAGTACGTGATGCATTCGATGGATAAACAAGAGAACCTTGCGGATTTGTCCTGAGCACAAAGAGTGAGTGAAACGCAGAGGAGTGGTAGTCGCTTGTGTGGCCAAACTTTTGCGCAATGATGTCGTGCCATTAAAGTTCACCTCAGTTCAAATGCCTGCTTCTTTGTCACGCGCTCTAAGTGAAGATCCATTTAACATTGTTTTGCATAGAATGGGTGAGAGGTTGCTTGTTAAGAAGTGCTCTTCAGTGCATTGGGTGTTTTGAAAGACTGTGTTTTAACAAAGGGAAACAAACTGCTTATCAGTCCGAAGTGCATATGGATAAATAATAGGTTATGAGCTGGTCTTTGAAGTAAATCATAGGTTATTATTAATGAAGGTGCCTTTGATCCTAGTGCTTTACCTACGCTCTTTGTTTCTGCTCAGCAACGAGACAAGTGCATGCTTCAGGCCCTTGACCGATTGTGGCCACCTGTTTCTAGACTCACAGTCCACACTGATTGTTTCAAGTATGAGCTTCTCCTTACAAGTCCTGCACCCTAGTGGTCATAGACAGATTCAAATATGTAGTCTACTGCAGTGATCACATCAGTTGTTTGCATAGAAGATTTTTGCACTGTAGAAGTAAGTTTTGCGCTCATATGCTTAGAAGGCTTTCGGATAGATGAGATGCACTTGGGAAGAATGCGGCTTGTCCTCACGGAGGGAGAGCTTGCCCTACATCATTAGGGAGTACCAATTTTACCCTCTTAATTGACAAAAACCTTAAAGACGCGAAGATTTGAAGTCTTAGTTCACTCCACCTCATGGAGCATCCGAGAACTATTTAGTCAAGTAATGTCTCCGACGGCGACCATAATGGAGAGGTATTGAGAAAATAACCACAAGACTGAATGCACCCAAATCGTACTCCTCCTAATTCTCCCACTCTCACTCTCGAATACTCGGCCTCACCCAGCCATCCTTTGCAGCAGCACAGCAGCAAAGATGGTGTGCGTGAGGCTTCTGATTGCTAACCACAGTCACTCTCGATGAGGGCCTTCGGATAAGTAGTGAAAGTGGAATGTCAAACGCATGGATGGCCCTTCTTCGTTTCACGTGTGGGAGTAATTTCGACATTAGAAAGGACGCGCAATGTTGTATCCATTCCAATTAGAGCCTTTATAAATGCCCGCACAATCTTGGATGTCAGCTATGGCTAGGTTGTACGAAAGTGCCAGCTTCATTACCATGATGACGCTGATGTTGTGCCCAGGGCTCTCTATTCGCACATTTGTCCCGTTTTTGCTAATATTGGCACATTTTTTGCTTACTGTTGTCTGGACTGAACAGTTGATAAAGTACTGGCTTTCGCTTAATAATATTCCATGGTAGCTGCTCTACTGATCCAATCAATGGGAGATTGCAAAGACTGGTTCGTGGAAAGGACGTTACTTTTGTGGCACCTTAGTATTTGGCGATTTCTAAACAAATCGATGGTAGAGACAATAAAAATTTTGGAAAATAGTGGAAAAGTTGGTGTTACCCTACCAAAAAGGCCAAGATTGCTTCAGCACCAGAAAGGCGTTTTATTAATCATCAGGGTGTGCGACCACGTGAGTTCACATGCATGTGCATGCAACAGGACAACTTGCTTAACTAAAACAAATTCTCTGGCCGTGTCTTGTTTAGCCATAAGCTCCACTTTGGGACTGCTTGTTGTGGAGTACAACATGATTCTTCGAAAGGGGCGGCCAAAATACGGTGAAAGGAAGAGAGAAGGATTTGCTATGCTGATATTCCAATGAAAGAGGAACACATCCTAATCCTATCGAACTCAGACCTCACGCAAAAAGCAATGTTGCTAAAAACTATAGCGTTGCAGTCTAAGGCGTTGCTTAAGATCATGTTTGCTGGATTTGATAATAAGTCACGTTGAATTTGTTTTCCTTTTGGGGCAAAATAACTGGTGCGAACTCACCGGATCGCGCGACGTTGCACCATTGCGGCGGAATATATGAAGGGATAATGGGAGAAGAATGACACACTTACTGTGGTGACGCTGGAGTGGAAAGTGGGAGGGGATCAGGATGCATGAGGGTTGCATCCCATTCTCCGATCTGAGTGTACCAATGGTCCCTACTTGTTTGCGATTAACCCTAATGGCTTAGGGACAGAAGCAAGAGCATCACTGACTTCTAAGTCTTCCT
>LWMK02000225.1:16601-57873 GCA_001693075.2 Taenia saginata | reverse complement strand
TNCTTAAATACATCGTGAAGCAAGAAAAAAACAGCAAAACTGAAGAGCAACCGCTTAGTATTTTAGTGAAGATGCATGTGAGGTGCCTTAGTGGAAGTAGAATAACCAGTAACCATCCAAACTTTTAATGCTCAGCCAGGGCGATGGCCACCCCTGACCCCTGGAAGGGCAGACAATGTGCACGTACGCATGCACTGTCTCCCTAGTGTAGTCATGTGGTTGGTATTAAAGATCACTGCGACGATTTCGTCGTGTCGATTTTACATATTGTTCTGCCATTCGTGTACACACTTGTAGGTGTGTATTAGCTTTGGAGTTGACTGCACTGGCTTCGAGCTTGACGTGACCGAGTGCGTTTTGCTCAGCACAGTCTGATATTTCGCTGGGCTGTCGATAGGCGACTTTATGAATCTACTTTATGATCTGTGCTGCTTGAACAGAAGAACCTAGCATCGACTGCCTTGAATTGCTTTGTGGTCGAAGCAAATATCCAAGCACAATCGGGTTAGCACTTCTTCAGAGGTTGAAGCGTTAACTTTAGAACCAGCAGATCTGAAAAGTTGTACTGCCATATTCTTCTTTAAGGCACAGCAAAGATCACATTTAACAAAGCCAACACTCCCAATGGCCTTGCTTACACTCGGTGTAATCCGCAAAATTACTTATTTAAGTAAATCACACAGTTTAAAAATTCCACTAAATGGAGCGTCAGCAGCAAAACAGCAATAACATCAAGCTTCCTATTTGTAGAAAAGCTNAAAAACTCCACTAAATGGAGCGTCAGCAGCAAAACAGCAATAACATCAAGCTTCCTATTTGTAGAAAAGCTACGTTTATTGCAACAGCCAACCCACTTATTGCACACCCCGTATCCGCAACACTTGCAGATTCCACACTCAAGTCGTCATGTCACTCCTGCGATAGACCTGGTCGGAAAGGAAGTTACAGTAATTTATTCTAGCTGCATGAGAGCGCTTGCTAATTTGAGATTGTCACTTGCATTGGTGAAGCCACTAGACTGAGAACCGTGAAATCCTAGTGCTATGGCGAAAGCCATCCCAAGTAACAGGTCTCCTTACGCATGCACACACAGGAGTTACTCACCCTCCGCCATCCGATCGCTTGTCTTTTGCTATCTTTAGATTTAGCTTGACATTTGCGCTTCTGCATTTTGCTGGGAGTGAATTAAATGACAATGTGACAAGCTCTATTCCCCTTTATTATCAAGCAGTAGTTTGATGTTGTGATGTTAGGTTATCAGAAGACACCTTCTCTAATTACATTCGGCTTTAGTTGCTGTAGAAGACAGTGATGTGTAAGTTTATGCAAACCAGAATCACGGACAGTGTAAATGGGTGAAGACGTACAGGCAAACAAGCAGCCCGTGCGATTCTAAAAATACTGTGCCCTGTTTTACATAATTGTCTCCTTAGCAATGTAATGATCTCCGCTCCGATTACTTCACATTAAATCTGTGTGGAGCAATGATTTCTCATTTATTTGATCTTAATCCGTTTACCAAACCTAAGTAAGTAATCTTAAGGCTGCTACTTGCTTATACGTTGCACAATTACACAAAAATGATCGGTTTTAGTAATGTGATTTGCGGTTGAGCATTTTTCTAAATTTGCAGTCGTGATACAGTCCTTGAGGCTCGTATCGGCACCACTTCAAGAGCTCTTTCAGCACGCAGTTTTTCTTTTGCAATAACTTATGCCTCGAGGTTTACATGGTATACGAAGGAGGGATTTGCTTGTCAGTAAAGTAACCTTTGATCTTGCTCCACATGTCAACGTTGACCAGTCTGGCCAAATACGCAAAATGTCCGTGCGTAGCATGGGAGATCGTCATTTTAGCACATGAATCCACCAGTACATCATGGCGATGTCTTGTAATGTCTAGTAAAAAAAGGTGGCAAAATGACTCAAGCATTGAAAGAACTCCAGCATTTGCAAGCCCGCAAATNCGCCTGAAAACAACGTGGCAAGTATGAATAAAAATGTACGATATCAAAGTCAGGTACTGGTGGAACCCTTTTAATTGCCATCGTGCTTACCCTTATCGTTGGATCATATAAGCGAAAATGGCCTTGCAGAATAAAGATGAAAAGACGACTCATTTGCGGTCTCCAAGTGAGTGTAAAGGATCGCAAAATATCAATGCTCCATAATGTTGACCATATGTGCTCAAGTCGGATACCTGTTTCGTAAGACTGACATAAATCCCCATTCCCAACATAATCCTACACACTGCATAAATTGCCTTTTTCTTTCCCGTCTTATAAGCCTTTTCCTTATCCTAACAGCTCTGAGCTGTAGTGTGCAAACGAAGTTCCTAGAATCGGAGTTTTGTCCTTTAATGAACGAAAAATTCTTGTCGATGGTGTGGTCGAAGCAAAAATAACATCGATCACCGTACCCTACAAACTCTACTACAACTTCTGGTGGACGCACCTTCCGAAAAGATTCGAAACAGCTCATTCAATTACTCCTGGATAAGTCCATCTACGATGGTACAAAAGTGATCTTATAAATTTTTCTGAGAACCTGTTATAAAAGTTTCATTGCACAGCATATAGATGGATCTGACATTGGCATTGTCTGGAGCCGTTTTCCGTTTTGACTGTTGTGTAAGGAAATTTAATGTGCATCGTGCTTATTGTTTGGCAAGTCACCGTGTTCAGAGCATTTGTTTGCGCTGCATTCGGTGGAAAGCTTGGAGTGCTCTCACGACCGTGTTTCGGTCGTAAAGTGGCACAGACCCATTGTCAAGCAGTGAAGGTGGGAGATATCTCGGTCATAATGCATGTCGGCACTGAGGGAAGCCAAAATCATTTTTACACGAGGCTATGTTCGCTAGGAGACATGCTGTGTGATTTGCATGGCTGTCTGAGATGCAGAACCAAGCTGCTATTTCCATAGTTGGTCAATCCAATCTCAGTCTCTTTCCAATGACAAAATAAATCGGAACCAATCTTACAGAAAGTCCGAGCTCCATTGGTAGCTATCTTGGAAGCAAACAGCAATGGTGTATGAGTGGTGCTGATCCGATGGAAATCAACTCAAGAAATTGCGAAAGCACTGAGTGGTAAATGATAAGAAAAGAAGTGATGCAGTTGCCGTGGAGGATTTGATCTGCCTCAGTAAGTTCTGCGGCTGCATTTAAGATTGGGTTCAATTTTCAGCAGTGGCTTCCGCTCTGGTGCTCTTTGATGTGTTTAAATACGCCCTCATTTGCATTTTTCGTTGGTAAAGATGCCATGGAGACTCGTCACCACGTCACGAGGCAGTCAAAACGGTAATGATAATTGGTGCTGTTTCATTCCCAGCAATTGGCACTTCAAATGTACCACTTAGGTGACTAACGAAGTACAAGGATACTCATTCTAATAAGGTGTAAATTCACTTCAACCCCAATTATCCGGTTATGCTTTCGGTAGAAAGCATATTGTAGGCACCGATTTGGCTTCTAGAATAAAAAAGGATGAAAGAGGGATGCACGAGCAAGGGCGATGAGTGGAGAGGAAGGAACCAGGTAGGTATTGAGCAGTACAAGTGGTAGGACGCAGATGATCTGCAATTTGTTACAACTTACTCGAACATCTTATTTCGGCCTTCCTTGTCTATTAGGAAAGCAGTATTGAGCTCTTAAGTTCATAATAGACAAGATTTTCAATCGCTAATGTACGAGAGATTGAGGTAGAAAATCAAATAAAGTGACCTTGAACATCCGAGTAGCGTGACGCACGTTAATTCTCAAGGCAATTTTTCATCTTGTCATTTGATATTGAACAGGATGATGCTTGAGAAATGACCGACGAAAGAGAAGGCGATAGCAATATTGAATTTTGGCATATCACTCAGCAAAAATATTTGATGGAAAATGGGATTTGGTTGAAACAAACGAAAATGAGGTAGAGAGGAGCCCATAAATTTGAACAAGTGGAATTGAACAAGGAGAAAGTAAGATTCTTTGAGACTTATTTTGCGCAAAGAAAACGGACGAGAACATGGCCTAACAGACCATGGTCATGCCTCCCAGACAGCAGTGCAAATCACAAAGCCTGTTACCAAACGAACAACGCCTTGCATACAAACATTGTTGACGGCCCGCAATACCACCTTCACTTGCATTCAGGCACAGCTCTCGGTGTTTGAAATAAAGCATATTGGTAAGGAGAGCAAAAGAAGCATTAAAAATCAAGTCCACTTGAATTAAGCGTTCACAACTGCTTGTCTGATGCCTCAGGGTAACCGGTGAATCGCGCCAGAATGCGCCAACATCAAGCGCAGCCTGTCCTCTCTCACTGCTAACCAACTTGCACGCGTTCATTTTATAGTCTCGGTTGGAGTACACTTCAACAAAAGTCACGAAAAGAGTGAATACATCGCTTCAGCGCCAATGCGGGTTCATGCAGCGAATTCAGCTATGCCACCAACTAGCTGTCCACCCTTTAACTCTACTCGTCGTCTTTGGTTCTGCCCTGCCCTTTAAATTGTCAAATACTGCTTTGTTATTTGTTTTTAATTCCACGAAATGCATAACCTCATTTTATTTTTATTAGTTAATTCAAAAGAGCACAGCTCAGCCCCTAAGTAGTTCTAGCTGACACTTTGGCTCAGGGCTTCTCAGGCAAGGAAAATTGATTGAGGCAGAACAGAGAAGCCTAATTTATGCATTTAGCAAGATTTTGTTGGAAATAGGGGGTTTTGTCCGTCTCGGGAGTTGTTTGCCTCATTTTGGAAAATGAGCACAGATTAAAAGTCTTTTGAAAATGACTAAATTTATTAGGAAACGGATGGTCGATTTCATGATAATTGGTTAGAATTGTGGAAAATGGGGACTTCTCATTTCATCACAATTTAACTATTTGCCAGCCTGACAATTCGTGTTTCCTTACAGGCACAATTAAAGATAGAAAAAGAAATGTCTTCCCACTCCTACTTTAGTAAGACACCGAAATGTACATTTCGAGGTATGAACAAACGAACTCGAGAGCAGAGTTAGATATATGAAGAGGTGAAGCAGCACTAAAGGGAACCAATGGACCTGGAAGGAGGACAGTTAAGCGTTGGCATAGCTGAAATCACTGTTTGAATTTACATCGTCGCAAGAGCAGTATTTTCACTCCTCTCGTGACTTCTGTTGAAGTGTGCTCTAACCGAGACTATAAAATGGGCTCCAGCACAGAGGCTAGCAGTGAGAGAGGACGGAAGGGCGAATTATGGATGAATATGTTGAACCTTCTGATGCGATTTACTGATTATCTCGTGACGTTCTACAGTGCGTCAGCTGCTCCGCTTTCTGGTATGTTTCATTAGAAGGAGCAGGAGCTGTGCTAGAATGCTAATGAAGACGGATGTTGTCTCGACCATGATGCAGCTAGCCACGAAAGAGGCCAAGAACGTTAGTATACAAGGCGGTTGTTCTTTTGGTGACATGCTCAGCGACTTGCACCGCTGGCAGAGAGGCCTGACAGAGGTATAGCCTCCATGATCGGTCATTCCAGAATCGGTCGTATTTTCTGACTAATGGATTTTAAAGGATCCACTTTCTTGCCCAAATCATTTGGCCAGTTTTGTTGGGCCTCGCGTGCCCATTTTTGCGACCAAATCCAACTTTTTTCCTTAGCTAAATTGCCTGACTGGAATGCCAAAATTCAGGACCGTTGTTGCCAGTCCACCATGAGGAGAGAAGACTCTGCCTTAAGAGTTCACATGCGACACGCTATTTAGGGGCTCGAAATCATTTCACTCAATTTTCTGCCTTACTCTCTCGGTACGGTTTCTATAGATTCCTCACTATCTACAAGATGGTCTTCTCTGCCAGAGACTTGAGAACGCCATCATAGTAGTCAACAGAGACAGGAGGTTTAATCGAATAAGTAGTTGCGAAAGTGCCCATGTGAGAGGGGTGTAGTAGGTTACGAAACGCTTTGGAGTCATTCCTTTACATTAATTACCTTAATTTGTGCGCCTGCCATCTATTTGCATTCTAAAAACCAAATCGGCGCTTTATAACTTTTATTGAGGGAGGGAAAAGTTATTAATTAATTTTTATAGGTCGAAATTTTTTGGCCACTTCAGGAATTACTAGCTTAAATCAGGCAATAAGCACACGAGAGTTCCATCATTTTACTTCTTTATCCAGTCGACGCCGCTTGAAGGTGATCGGACGTAGCGTGGGGCGAGAGAGCTCCCACGCGCAGTCCGATTGGCCACCGCCTACCCCACCGCCACGCGCATGCGCGAGTAAGCAGACCGGGTAGGGATGAATCAGAGAGTTAAACAAAGTTTTGGAGTGAAAGTTAAGGGGAGTTTGCGAGTATGCGATATGCGTCCATGTTCGTCATAATCATGTGGATCATTAATAATATCGTGTCGGGTTATATCTGTAGTTTTATGGGCATAAATTTCTTCAGCTAAAGGTTCAGCGTCCTGTTTCAATTTTGACAACTTTTCTTCTCTTAATTATCATAGTCCCCGGTTAACTTATAAATCTGTTGACGTTGAAACCATGCTGCTGCTCTTCTGGGTACTTTCGTATGTGGATTGGCAGGCATTGGAATATTCGTCGGTGGTTTATATTGCACATACAAGTATATAAATATATATATGTATGGAACGACATTTGTAGAATAACTATTTGATTATCTGGTCCTGGAGGTTGAAAAGTTGTGTTTTTATCTCCCATATACGATGCTGACCCATAATCACGTGGTAATGTATGAAGTTTATCAGCCTTGAATGTAGGCGGTTTGTAGAAGTAGCGAAATGGAGGATTGGAAATACTATTTTCATGATGGTATTCTTCTGTAGGTCCAACAGTTTTTGCAATGGGCATATCCATGGCATCCATGTTCGAAATGCAAAATCCACCGCGACATTGCATTGTTTCAAAAGCATCCAATCCTGTTATTGGCTGTACTCCATCAGGAAAACCATCTTTGCTGATGCCAATCAGCATATAGTTAGAATTGTCAATTTGAACTTTGTCCACGGATATTATTCCTACGGTTGCTTGTAATCGTCTTATTTTAATGCGTGCTTTCCCAAATGAAATAAACGGATAGGACAAATCCCATTTAGGATTTAACATTGTTTCATTTTCTTGAAAATTATATTTATGGACAAATGGTTCAAAAAAGGCTGTATCTAGAACAAATGCAGCAGTTCTATTTTCCTGTGATTTTTCTTCAAATAAACCTGGTATTGTTACCATATAACGATTTCGGAAAGTCACAGCATGTCCTGTGTTACCAAGTGTTAACAATTTTCCAAATGGAATCGATGGAGTAGACATAGCAGTGGTTTTGTTTTCCATTCCTCCACCGGCTTTCGCATCTCTTGTTTCCCGAGCTAAAACTTTTTCTTCGAGCACTGGTTTGTCCTTATCGTCGTCAGCCATTTCTACTTATGTAGATAGAAAAAATGAACCACATATTTATAGACAAGGTTTATTTAAACAAATCCAACTTTTTTAAATAATGTCAATAAATGACACGTACATAAGTGCGTTGGCGGCTCCTCTATACCGTTAATTACGAGGTAGGAGGATGCTTGATACGTAAAATTATGCTGCACAATTCTTGTCCGCAAAGCTACTAGATCTTCATTTGTAGTGATAATAATAGGTATTCTTTCGAGCCATTGCTTGGCACCATAATTAACGTCGATTTTCTTATCAGTGCCTCCTAACAATAGCTTGAAATCGTCTTTTGTTGTCATTGTAATTCGTGGTTCTTTTATCTGAGCAACTGTAATAAATTACCGAATTGGAAGGCGCTTTGATCTCTTCGTCGTGTAATAGTTGCAACCTAAAAGTCTTACTGAGGATAAATAAAGTGCTTACTCTAAAAGGTGCCATGATTAGTCCTGCTAAAAGTGATTTACTCCTATTGGTCATACCATACACGCATAATGCATTCACTTTGGCTCACTTACAATCCATGTTATCGATTACATCTTGTAGGAATCTTGATGCAGATATGTTGTTATATAATAACATTTTTCCGAGCCACTGACAACCACCCTCCAATGTTTGCTGTTGTGTTGGATTTTTGCATTTGTGCTTCAATACATGGAGGTTTTTGAGATAATTTCTACGTCGTTCTTCTTGCAGCAATTCTTCATTGCGAAAATGGATGTATTTCTTGGCCATTTCATACCAGTTCGTACCCATGAGAGCGTTCATTTTCACGGCTTTATCAACACCAAATTTTTGGAAAATTTCTTCTGGACGGGTTATACCACGTCTCCATATTTCATTCCGAAGATCTGCATAGTCAGACTTCCTGTTACCAATCTTCAATTGAATTCTTTGATCAATATGTTCTCGTCGATTTTGAGATTCAGTACAGCATTTATCTGATTGTAATGCTGGCATATCATTGACAATGCGACATATGTCTTCCGACTTATTTCCAACCAAAATGAGAGCTCTTCTGCCTTTCATATATTGGAGCATACGAATTGGATTGTCAGCATTATGTTTCGACAATCTTTGTGAATACCACTGGGAAATGGGCATGCCGAAGTCTGCGGCGATTCTACCAAACTTCCTACTTGAATTAGTATATGACAAAGAAAATAAAACATGAATGTGCTCATCGTGTATAACATACATACATGATGCCTTTTTTGGCAATTTCTGCCAATTCTTTATAATTGCTGTGTAGTAATGAATTCCTCGATAATGAAAACTCAAATTCTTCTCTGGGGAATCGCTGAGCTTGAAATACTATGTTTCGAAGCCAAGCTGAAGATAATAATTTGGCACTTTTATTATTCCCAGAAAATATCTAATCTTCCCTTCCCTCGACCAAATCGTTCAATCTGGAGGTGCTTTCCAAGTCTTTTTAGCCATTGCTTGGTGCCATATTTAACGTCGATTCCCATGTCTGTGCCGCCAAGTAATAATTTGAAATCATCTTTCGTAGTAATTGTTATACGAGGTTCTTCCATAAGTGCTGCAGTTTTATGTAGCAAATGATCGAATCGAAATGCACTACAGTCTCCTCGACGAGTAATGGTTGCAACCTAACGTATTACTTGTAATAAATAGTTATTTGCCCGAAGAGGAGTCGTAATAAGACTTGCCAAAAGAGACTTTCCAGTATTGGTCATTCCATATAGACATAAGGTGTTGACTTTGTCTCTTGCAGTCCATTATATCAATAACATCTTGTAAAAATCGAGAAATTGATATGTTATTGCATAATAGCACTTTCTCAGGCTATTGGCTACCGCTTTCCAATGTTTTCTTCTACCTTGAATCTTGGCATTTGTGTTTTAAAACATGTAAATTTTCAATATAATTTCGGCGTTTTACTTCTTGCAGTAGTTTTTCGTTGCCGAAACGTATGTATTTTTTCGCCATTTCGTACCATTTCATGCTCATAAGCACGTTCACTTCAACTGCTTCATCAGCAGTGAAATTCCGAAAAATTTCTTCAGGACGCGTTGTGCCTCGGCGCCATACTTCGTTGGACTTTCTATTGCCAAGTTTTAATTGCATTTTATTGTTGACTTGTTCTCTTCGATTTCCCAACTGATTGCAAAAATCTTCACTTTGCAATGAAGGTCTGCTACTTACTATTCTATACAGATCTTGTAATTCGTTTCCAACCAAAACCGATTCTCCTCTACCCTTCATATATTGCAAAATATGAATCGGATTGTTAACAATCTGCTTCGATAGTCTTTGGCTGTACCATTCCGACATTGGAACTCCAAAATCTGATGCTATTCTATCGAATTTTCTGCTTGAGTTGGTATGAAACGAAGAAACCAATGTTTGAACATAATTATCATGATTCACGTATATGCATGAAGTCTTCTTTTGCAATTTCTGCCAATAATTATGGTATAGCAGTGAATTTCTTGAGAATTATACTATCGAAATCTTCCCTGGCAAACCGCCGAATTTGAAATACGATATTGCAAAGCCAGACTAAAAATAATATTGTATTATAATATTATTACCCAAAAGGTATCTGGCCTTACGTTCCTTCGACCTGGTCTGCCAATATGAAGGTGCTCTCCAAGTCTTCCGTATCGATTTCATTGAACAAGTTTTCAACGCCGGATCTACGTTCAATAGAGCTTCGTCCATTTTCAAATGTCTCCATCTGAACGGGACATAGATAGAAATACCATGAACGTATTCTTCTACTTATACTCGACGGAAAGACTAATGCAACTGGATAATGCAATTGGATATATATATTGGATATATTGGATACATATATTAAATATATATGTATACATATTTATAGAATGCTGCTGTCTTCAAAAGAACTTTGTTAATTTAACCATCTCATCCTCGCTAATGATGGAAATCATTGTCTATTTGGAACTCCAAATGATTTTCTGCCAATAAAGAAATGTGCTGGAAGTCATGCAGAAAACACTAATTTTACCAAATGTATTTATGCTTGTCTTTGCCGGCTATTCATGCAAACAGCACTCATCAAATTCTTTTCAGCATGCTTCTGCAGCACTTTGACGGCGGGAGGAGCAAATTGACTCTTTATGGCGCTTTCTGTTTAGGTCCACTCAAGGCAAAGTCAATAGAATTGCGCAGTTTTGTGTTGTAGCATGTCAGATGAGGAATGTATGCAGCGAATAGGAGCATCAGGCATTGTACGTTTTAATTGAGCTCCAATGCTCAAAAATTGATTGCATGTAATGGATGCTAAAATGCATGGTTGTACAGTTATAAGATGACCGAATAAAAGAAGGAAGAGTTATGCCCATAAAGACTGCATTTTTAGTGGGATGAGATGCACCTGACTGCTGTGGCTGCATGATCCATCCTATAGACAATTTGCGCTTCCTCCAAGAAGATTTTACAATCACCTTTGAGTCCCTACTGATGCAGAGAGAGAGTAGTCAAGCAAGACGGATTGTCTCGTGGAAATCCTTTGGAGCCTTGGTAGCTTTATAGCTCTCCGCTGACTGCTACATTATTAAATTAGTGACCGTGGTGCATTAAGCACCGCTAATGGTAACTCTCATAACTGCCTCAGTTTGTTTGAACCGGGTGCCCACAATGCGATTTTAAGATGAATAGAGTGTGACCGTGTTAGCGGTTCTGCGTCAGGCGAGGGACAATGCACGTGATCGTATTTCTATTACATTTGATGGTAGTAATATGCAGTTTTGCTTTCGTTTTGAGCATTTGGTTGAGTAGTTAAGCTGATAATGGTTCAGGGAAGCCATTTAATCACCACTTTGGAAAAGGATACGATCATCGAGTTGCTGCACTATTTTCGCTTAGTCATGAGATGAGGAAAGTCCGTCATACTATGCCCACTGCCTGATAGACCGCAGTCATAAGTGCTCATCTGCTATGTTGCAAGTTTGTCTAATGCCTTCTTTTGGTCGCGAACCGTACTCTAGGATGTTTGTGGTTGCCACTTTTGTGTCTCGTAAACACATCACAAGGCGCTTTCATTGCACGGCTCATGGACAAGTTGGATGGTGAGCCGTCCGTTAATGTAGGGACTGTAGCCCTTCGAGTCATAAAAGATCGACCCAAACCTAAATTCTATTTTCTAGACATGCATCCTTAGTGAATGCTTTTAGCAGCTTGATCTAGGTGCAAACCGATCATTCAATTTGTCCTTTGCTTATGTTTGTTTAGATTACGGTGCGTGTCCTGGGAATACTGTGGGCGCTGCATAGTTCATTGAACAGAATGTCAGGCCTTGGTCTTTATGAGCCAATTCAGGCGATTGTTTCAGCACCTTTTATCCTCACTCATCCTGCCCAGGTTATTATTGTGGTTGATAAGAAGCCCATGGTATCAGTACCTACTCTTTCCTCCAGAAACCCTACAAGCATAAATTTAAGTGGTGGAATCGTCATGAGGTTTGGTCTTTTGAAACTGCTCTTGGTGACACAGTTTCGATAGAAGTGAGGAAAGTCTTGGGTACGTGAAAGTTACCTCTACCTTGTGTGCGAGACTTTGAGCCTCTTTATGGCTCCCACTTGACCCACTTGCTCTTGTAATCCCTGAAGAACTATCTGCACCAATAATCCTGGATCACAAGGTGCTTAATTTACTCACGCGTTCGTGATGTGAGGTGTCCCTCTAGAAGGAGGTGTGACTCTTTTCGTCAAATCCGACTGGATACCTCTCTCGACAGGAATACACCTACGACTTCATTCCAAAACTAGTCATATCCATTGAGAATAGAGTTTCATGAACTCTCCGACTGACACTACAGAGGTATCCAGTGAGATATCATGAATGAGGTTGCTTGGAAGTCAATCCAGCAGTAGGATTAGTGTAGCAAGGTCGTCGACAAGAGCCAATAACTCACTCAAAATTGGGCAAAGAAACTACGCATCTCAGAAATGCAGTTACTCAGGTCGCTTCTACGGAGAATGGCACAGACCTCAAGCAATGGTATCCATGATGTGCCATTGATGTGGTTTGACTACCTGCAGACATTTGAATCTGGTAACCCAAACAATTAAAATGCAATGAAAGAAGTTATGATGCTTACCTGTCTCATGGCCCTGGTTATGATTTGCAATAGCTCCAATGACAATTAGGTCACTAATATGCAAAACATGTCCCTATTCATACCGAGTTGATTTGCACGCTCAGACACCCTTGTCGGGGTCCACCCACTTCCATAGTTGTTAACTGGTGGAGTGGAGTGGGAATCCAATAAAAAGTGGCTTGCTGTAGATGAGATGAGCAGTGGTCAAGCACAAATTATAAGCAGGTTGGCAGGCTTTAGATCGGAGCTAGTGTGCACATGAGTTAAATATTTCTAAAGACTAATGAAACATAGCAGGCTTAACAGAACTCGAAAGCGTCTAGCTTCTTCAGTTGCTCGTGTAGTTCTTAAGGAACTGGTCGCATTAGTTGCCCCCAGCTACTGGGTATTTAGGATACCCAGCACCTTCGTATTATGATGAGAGGATATTAAGAGGCCCCTGGTTACCAGTGCCGTGTCGAATCCGATACCTTGTCCACTCCCCAACTTCTGCCCAGTAGACCCATTCAAGGATTAGGACGCGATTGCTTTGTGAGACAGAGCAGAATTCAGAAATATGCGCCTCTAGAATGCGTTGGATATTCGTGCTATCGTGCAATTAATTAGTAGATTTCCTTGATGAAACTTCTCCAAAAGCTCTGGGAACTGGTGCATTACTCAGTCATCTATGCTTGACAAAGATGCCTTCTAAGTGAGCTAGTATTCACCTGAGCAACAAATTCGACTTATTATCATGAATACAGGTAAAGAAGTCTTTGTTTGTTGGCTGTGTGGTTAGATTTGTCCATGTGCACTTTATTCACGACATGAGAGTATTAGTGGGAAGATTACATGAATTGTGGTGTTCATCGAGTCAAAATATGCAGTTCTTGTTAGTAGGGAGATAATCTGAAGAGGTTGTCAGCATACGTAATTGATAAGACAGCCTTGCCTCAAGATTCTTGCCAAATTCGTGGGGACAAGTGGCTTGCCAAATCAAAATAATGGCTGGCTTTAGTGAAGGTGCGCCTTAAACCAGGTGTCGCATTCTTAAATCATCGCAAACACCCTTTCACTTGCAAGATCAGAGGACATGTAATTAACAGGATACAAGAAGATTACTGCACTTAACAAAATTGCGATACAACAGAGGTGGAAGTAAGAGCAGAAAGTGGTAGGAGAGGAAACAGCAAAACAGGTAGTTGAGCTAAAGAGAAATCCCTCTTCAGCTTTGTTGACCGCACTTTGAGACGCTTGCAAGCAGGAATGCAGGATTTTATCCTTAGGTAAGATGGCTGTTAGACGGAAAGCTTGGATGCTACAGAGGGCTAATTTTGCTTACGTTCTGGGAAAAGTATTAAACATAGCAAATCCAGTTCATGAACTGACGCCAAATGCTCCCATTTGGCATTAGCAGTGTTTCCCCGGCATGCACACCTTCAGAAGAAGTGATGATGCAACTGCAACGATTATCATCGACGCAGAAGTGTAGAACCGCGTCGAGTGATCCAGCTGAAGTATGTACTTGAAGTGGTCGGACTCAGCCATGGAAGCAATGCCTGCCGCGAAGGTGGTCAGATGTGTGCACTCACAGAGAATCTCCTCTGGGTTGGGTGATAGCACAACCTTCGATGCATGAAAAGCAGGTCAAATCGCATCACATTCCATCATCTGGACTGAGTTGACATTCGCCTCCAAGCGCACCTACGATCTCCTATAGCACCCAACAGAGATGTCACCTCCACCCTACTACGACATGCAGCATTGGAAGTTGATTGCAGCCCTTGACTGTTGCCAACTATTCTCACGCGCACCATTTTTCGCATCAGTACAAACGCCGTCGATCGCGAAGATAGGTGTTTTATTGTAATGCGTGCATGTGTGTGAGGTGCCGTACGGCAATGCAGCAAATATTTTACTCACAGAGAGGTAACGACCTTGCCTATAATGCTCGTAAGTAGAGAAGGCTGAAAGTACTTTTCTTACTGTGATTAGATGCTGTGCGAGTCAGTAGCAGGCAATTTCTGCTTCTGTGGTCAAGGTTCCCAACACAGTGGCACGTCTTTAACATGGAGATTGCGCAACCACGCGTAGCCTTAGCAGTCAACTCTGTGAAACTTTGACCGAATTGCTGAATGTTTGACTAGTGCATGTCTGATAAACGCATGACTCATGGCATGACGAAGTTGGGCGGGAGATTAATTGCATCTCGGCGATGGCTTGCGAAATCGGCTACGAATATTGCTACCTCAGAAAGATGGTTCACTTTTGGTACCAGTCGAGGCTTGTGCTTCCTACTATAACGGAAGATTTGACGGGTGACAGAATCAGAGGAGTGACATGTGCAGTCACACTTTTGCGTTAAGTCATTGGTGCTCCCTAGGTGCTAATCTGAACCTGAATTTATGGTTAACAACAAAATTGAAAGACTATTTCACACATTCTCCTCCAAATTGGCAATGGTCTTCCTCAAAGCCGTGGAAATTAATAAAGCATAAAGAAGCTGATCAGATTTGCACGCAAAAGAAACTCACCTTACATCCGCTGGTACGCCACGCGTCTTCACCTGGCGTTACATGGACACACGAAGGCATAGTGGCCGACGCGTAAGCAGTCGTGTTAATCTGATCTCTAAATGGATTTGGAACAGGTGGTGGATTTCTCTCGTCGTAATGATTTAGTTCATTTGCCGAGAGCTGAAGATAGCCAATGTAAAAGAGATCCAATTCCTCTGCTCGCATTTTTAAGTGCCTTGTCCGCGTAGACGCCTCGGCTTTAAGTCTACCCATGACGTCAGCATGGATGTGAAATGAGTAGATCTGCTTCTTTTCCCCGACGTTGGACACGTTTCCTAGCCAACAGGACACAGTGGATTATTTTGTGCCTTAATCAGCACTTGGAAGAATGTGACCACTCACTGCAAGCTGAGGTGAAGGAAGGGAGCATAGCCCAGTAGAAGGAACCATAATTGTCCAGAACTTGCAAATCCGGTGAAATGGTGAATCTACGAGTCAAGAAGCAACAACACTTTGCAACGTCAGCTTCAAAATGGAGCATGCTAGTGATGTGAACGATGTGACGCACCTTGCAACCACCAAGTACTGGGGACAGGTTGTGATTTCGGTGGGATGTAGTTGGAAAACGAAGTTACTTTCCGCTTGATTAATCTCAAATCTGCGCATGATGAGAAGTTGATGAACCAGCGTTCCATCCACAGCCATGACGGGTCCTGGTAGTTGTACTTCCTGCTCCCAAAACTCTGTATTGCTGCTTGTGGCACCGCTCGCTGATATGTTCTATGCAGATTAGAGCGAACATTTACGCGGTGTTTTGGAAGTGCCTCTGTGGTCTAAAACTGTGAGATGAAGGCTAACTTTTGTGAGTGTAAAACGGAACGGAAGCTGAGTGTCGGACAAATTGAGTGTTGTTCCCTCAGCATAGAATGTTGNTTTGCAACGTCAGCTTCAAAATGGAGCATGCTAGTGATGTGAACGATGTGACGCACCTTGCAACCACCAAGTACTGGGGACAGGTTGTGATTTCGGTGGGATGTAGTTGGAAAACGAAGTTACTTTCCGCTTGATTAATCTCAAATCTGCGCATGATGAGAAGTTGATGAACCAGCGTTCCATCCACAGCCATGACGGGTCCTGGTAGTTGTACTTCTTGCTCCCAGAACTCTGTATTGCTGCTTGTGGCACCGCTCGCTGATATGTTCTATGCAGATTAGAGTGAACATTTACGCGGTGTTTTGGAAGTGCCTCTGTGGTCTAAAACTGTGGGATGAAGGCTAACCTTTATGAGCGTAAAACGGAACGGAAGCTGAGTGTCGGACAAATTGAGTGTTGTTCCCTCAGCATAGAATGTTAGCGAAACAAGGCTGGATTGTGGATTGTACTGATCCCGGTTAAAGAAAGGGTAGATGTTGTCCGCAAAACGACTCGTCTGAAAACCCGACGATGACTCATTAGGTGAATTGTGTAAATGCGACTCGTAGAGGAAGATGGTTGGTGGCACTCACACGTATTACAACATCCTTGTGAGTCTGCAGTTCTGTGACGTGTGGGACGATAATGTTTCTCTCACCACAGGCTTCACGGTAATTGGATAGATTCCATGTCACTACACGACAGAAGCGAACGAAACCGCCTGTGCTGAAATTGGACTGGAACATGGGGCCCCCAGGCACAAGCACTTCATGGAGGCTGCCAGCTAGCACGCTGTCTATCCTTGCCAACACCTCAGTCAGTGCTTTTGCCTGGTAAACATCGCAAGTATGCATGACATTGGGAGGAAGGCAATTCTAATTTTGGTTTCTCAAGTCGTGAGCATGAGGCAATAAGTGGAGTGTGAGAGTAGAGTAGCAAAGGGGTGAACGAATCTGGCTTGGATAATGATTTATGGTGGAAATAATCGAATGGGAATGCATGAGTGAATGCAGGTGCTAAACGTCGTCCTGAACCTCACTTTAACCAATCCAGTTAAGGCGGGTCGAATGTAAGCAGAAGTGACTCACGGTTAGTCTTTGGGCTTCTTGTATGTGTTTCAGAATTGACGCGTCGATGGAGTCCACGGCTGGAATTAGAAGTGACATGACTTAACTGCCATAGGTTTAGCAGGAGCTGCAATCGTGGTAATAATGCGTGCAGTACTACACCCTTTTGCGCATGATGGGACCAGTGTGTACCTAACTTGTTCAATTCGTGGCAACGTTAGTCAGGTGGCGAACACTAAAACCGCATTTATTGCGATATACAAGGGTCCGTAGGACATTTGAGTTAGCCGTTCGACTCATGTGCGCATTGAGGCGTGTAGGGTGGAAAAAGGTGCAATAACATCAACTTACGATCTGCATCGATGTCGGTTTCGTAGTCGAGTTCCCGTGTGCGGACACCTTTGAGTGAAGGGGTGGGATTGCCGTGTTGATAGCGCATTCCCTATGACAAGGCGTCAATTTCGTTTGACAAGATACCTCAAGGAGGTAGACACCAATGTTGGTGAATCTGTGGACCAGATTGAGGACATTCTGGAATGAAGATTCACTTAGAAGTTGCGGTAGCACATGCGCCACCTCAACCAGCTTCGACTGAATGCGCTTCATTGTTGTGAAAGTGATTTCTCCGGCGATAGTGGCAATGGCTTCAAAACCAGAGGATAAGGGTAGCAGGAGTTCATAATTGACCAGACTGACATGTTCCAGAGCCCCAGCCAACTTTTCAGTCAACTGCGAGGTTATGTACAATCAAAGTAAAGTATTAATAGAAGGGAATCCCAAGGGCATTTTGTTCAATTTTAATTTGCCTGGGCCTTGATTGGTTAGTCAATGCAGAAAATGCGATTTACTTGGAACTTTTAGCATAAACAGAGCGTGTGCAGCCTGGAATTCCATGCAAATTTAAAAAGGAAAAGGACAAACCCTAGCTAGTATTTCACGTTTCAGATCTATCGCATCAGGCGTGTCTAGAGTGGTAAAGAGGCAAATTTATCAGAATGGTTTGCACGGCTCATTGAAAGGAGGGGTGAGCACTTGACAAATACGGAGCTTACTGTGGGTGAGGCCACTTTTCATAAATGCTCTAATTTGCGCGCATATTGCCTGAATGGCTCCCGAAATGGTGTTTGGATCGTCAGAAGCAATCGCCGTTTCCAGGATATCAATTTTACCGGACAAAATATCATCCATTTGTTGTTCCAATTCATCTGGTGCGCTCCAAATGGGCTGGAAACACAAAAACGCAGTTATGGTGGCATGCTTCTTAACCCACGTATTGGCGGGCGAATAAGCGGAGCAATATGTGAGCATATAGATAGATGGATATGTGTGAGTGCGTAGATGTATGAATATAAATGGATGGATATAAAAGGAAGAATGGTAGCTGAACTAAAAGGGTATGCAGACAAGCACAACAGGAATGGGGTTTTAAATTCACTCACCTTGATAATATGAAAGCACTTGTCGATGTATAAACTGGAATTTGGGATACTACCGATGCACATCTGAATGCCCTCTTCAACAAGAGGCAGATACCGCAAAATGAAGGTCTCGTAGAAATACCGATAGTTAACTGCTTTTCGGGTGTTTTTGCTACGAAAATCTTTCATTACATTAACTAACTACCATAAAACTCAAAAGTCCCCTCTATCGGCGGACAGTTGCGGACTATGCAAACACGCTGAAATGCGCGTACAAAAGTTGGAGCTTCAAGGGAGCAGTCATCGCATGTAGGCGCAGATAACTATCATAAAACCGACGCATATTCATATAGACAGTCAGTAGCGTTCCATCTGGTAGTGGACGGATGAAGCGAGGAAAAATCACAATCGTGTTTGCATCCGAACCTAACAAAAGGAGAGGTACACACGTCCTTATCATTGCAAACCAACAGCTGGACAAAAGTAGAAGGGGCGTTCGAATTAGGCATTGACGCTTGACTTGGTGCATTTTAATGAGATTTGACAGCTAAGCTACCACAGAAATTTTACGGGTCTGCCCTATCAAGCCACGCCTATTCAAGATACTATGCAGCAGCGTTAGTTGGTGGGTCTGTGCGTGCATGCCCATGTGCATGTGAGTCCGCGTGCATGCAGTAGTATGTAGTGGTGTGAAATGACGTCCAACCTGCGGACAACTACTTGCACAAAGCAGCCTAGACATTGTATGCGCAGTGATACAACCTCTGGACAGCTTGTCCTCACATGATCTGCAGCAAAATCGCTGACTATTTTGGGTTGGTTCAGCCCCTTTGTTGAGAGCCTTTCTTTAGAAGTTGCCTCGAGGGCAGTACATGAATGCTGCAATTGTTTCATAAGCATTAACTTGCTCCCGCTCTGCACTTTGCTTCATCCTTTTATCAGCATTGCAGTTTTTCTCTCACTCAAACGTCCCTCATAGTTCAGAAGATCTGCACTAGCTTACCTTCTCCATAACGCCACAATTTACCCGAAGCATTCGCTTTTGAGCCGTTCGGAAACGAGAGTACAGCATGCCAACTGAATTTGGCATTTGCAAAATCAATGTGACCATCGATTGCACCGCTGATGACCACAGGTTCGGGTGAGCTTATGACCAATGTCGCTGCAGTGCATCGTGGCCTTATGACCCTGCAAAGTTAAGCAATAAAGCAATGCACTTCTCACCTAACGGATAAGTTCGCTTCCAAACTCCTCCTCTGCCGAATTTTGTGTGTATCCCTATCCTTTTTAACAGACTTATTGAAATAAATATTCATTTCGTAGTGTTCATCCATTTTCACCTCGGTTGGAAGCAAACATATATCGCCATCTACCTCCTTCACTTCAAATGTCCTTCCTTCTTTTGGAACACGCACTGCTGCGTAGAGGAAATCGATGCTCTAAGGAAAGAAAGAAGGTCAACCACGGTGTCGGTAGATGTGCTTGCCTCACTCGGATGAGAATCAGGTGGCGAATTAAACCAAAACCTTGGCGAAAAACATAAGCTCTAGTTGTTCCACAGAAAGTAGTAAAAGTTGTCAGTTTTTTGAAGGTATTCAAACTGCATTGGTGCGGACCATAATCCTGGAGATGACCCATTGGCTTGAGCTACATCAATGCTGCTTCGTTGGTAGTTCTCACACGCGAGAGCAAAATCCTCATCATCAAGGAATTCAAAGGCGCGACTAGCCTTCAAACTGATGCCATCACTGCCATTAGCAACAGCAGTTATTGTGCATTGGCCCGCCGCCTGCAGTGCATTTAGTCTTACTGGCAATGTGCATCACTTACGGCTACAACGAAGTCGGTTGTGTATTCTGTAACCCTGACCACTTCTTCGAAGTACTGGTCGGGATTTTGTCGATTTGCAAGACACCACGCTACTTCCTTGACTCTTCCCTTAACGACATCCACCTTGAATGCACTGCAGACCCCACTATTGAAGATGTCAAAGCGTTTTCCACATCCAGGGAAAAGCTTGGATCCCACTTTCTCGAATATGGAAATTCCAGCAATTGTTGGCCTGACTAATCCTACCATTGAGGAAGCGAAATTGATATGCTTGAATCGCCAAAATAAACATACCAGATGCTGAGTTGACTGGGTGCTGGAAGGGAGCACATTGATAGGAACTTCAACACGCTTTGTTGTAGTTTGTTGCTCCCATTCATGGGTCTCCAATAGGGCTACCACTGAGTGCATACCTTCTTGGGTAAAAGATCCACGGAAGTGTATTCTTTTGCTCAAATACACGCCCAGCTGTACCTACAAATTAGTGCCTGTCTGCACATTGGGTAGGTCAGTCCTTGGGCGACCGCAAGTAACCTTCACGAATGCGACCTGACACAATTTTGCCACTTCCTGCACTCATTATAGAGTACCCCCCAAACTTGGCCACATCGAGGGCGCATTAGTAGGGAACTGCAAAGTGGGCCTCTGCTGCAAACGAATTGACTGACTGGCATAGAGTAAATGGAACAGTGTATGCCCATCTGTAATAAGTTAAGGACTCTACAGGGACCTCACGTTTTAGTCCTGACTGAAGGATAATAAGAACATCAACTGACCGCTCTGAAACTTAACCACTAACTATCCACTGGTCCACTGACCATCTGTGTTTTGATCTTGAAGGTGGAATTAATCCTTAGAACCTGGTTTCTTTGCATGGGAGAGCAATAAGCATCAGACTACTGCCTTAAATAATGTGACAGTAACAAGGAGGTTTTGCTTACTGGGTCCAACTTATAACCTGCCTTTAACAAATGAATTTGGCCTACTGCATAGCATAATTTAGTCCTATGCAACCCTTATAGAGCAAGCGTTCTCACTGCAGCCTATCTGCGATAGAGGCAGAAAAGTAGCCCACCATAATTTCTGAGGGGCTCAATAATCAGCCTTTAAGCCCTTATGTACACCCTAACAATAATTAGAAGCAGGCCTTTTCTGTACGAACAATACACTTGCGTCTGATACAGAATGGACAACGAATCACCCGTTTGGTGCAAGAGCAGCTAGCTTACCACAGGAACCGCTTGACTTGGTGGTTGTGGATGCATTTCGCCCACCCTTACGCATGTCACCGCACTGCTGAATTCAAGTCAAAATCCATCACTTTTTAAAAAACTGCATGGATCTCTGATTTTACGCGATCGAATTGTAGATTTTTGGTTAATTAAGGGGTGGCAAAAATGCAGAAGCCAAGAAGGCAAGAAAGCGATAATAAAGACACAAAGAAAATGTAAGGCAAAAAGAGGCTGGAGGTGGAGAATGAAACTGTGACGGAGTAATACGTGCCAAAGGCTTATCGTGAACCACGGATTCTGCATTTGAAGCAGCTTGGGTTCCATAATCTGCCATAATTGCGCCAGAACAATGGGGAAGGTCATGCTTCAAGGAGTTGTTGCTATTCTCATTAGGTTTGGCTTATGAAAGGCAAGCAAATCAGTTTAAACTAACAATTACATGGTTGGCAAGAAAGTAGGCGAAACCAACGAAATTTATTTATAAATTAGGCTTGCTGACATCTCTGTCTCTCCTTGCCTACCTATCTGCCTCTCTCTGCGCATGTGTTAGCTGACTCACTTGAAAGTTGGTTTGGACTCCATCTGTCGCTATTGAAACGGGACGAAGATGACGCGATCGGAAGGTCGTGGAACCGTAGGCAAATATTTCTGGTAAGGAACAATTGATTGAATTGTCTTTAAGGTGCCTTAGTGATGCAACACCGAGAGATAGCAGACTGACTTCTACAACGATGAAAATGTGACAATTCCTGACTGGAAATCATGATTTGGCATCAGTATGCACGTATGTGTGTACATTTTGCGTTCCTTAACCAACGGTTGCCAGTAGAACACTGCTAGTAATTAATACTGACCATATAACACAGCAAAACACAGTATAACATGCCGGCGAACCTGCGGATTCATGACCGAATGTTGGTCTACCCAGCCACTTTTGTGGAGCTCTGGCTCCGTTTTCGTCGAGCACTGTGAGGTTGCACTGGATAATTTCATTCACAAACACTATGCTTGGACATTCAAAGTTATACGCGAAGTCGAAAAGAGTCCCGCGAATCCTCTGTGATGATTTGTGCCCAAGCGCACTCTAAGTATGTATTAAAATATGACTTCGGAAGTTAAGCTTTTACAAACCAGAACGCTCTGGATTACAAGGATGGCCACAAGGTGCGCTACCATTGAGGAGAGCTACTGTGCCACTCTTACGCCGGGAGCTCAGTGTCCACGCTATATATATGCGTCACCGAGTACGTGCAGCTACAAATATGAATGAGAACAATGAGCCACTTCTAGTGTGCTCTCATCAAGGCAAAGTGTATCGCTTTTGAGGTCCTATTATTTCCATTGAAACGGATGGAATGCCCGAGGAGTGAACGAGGTTAGTAATGGGCGCAGGCAATGAACAGCCTGGGCACACAATTGGGCCGTTTTATATGCTTCCAATGTTACAATGAAGTACGTGTGCTATATTAGTGACAGGAGTAGGCGAACTCATGTTTTAACTGAACATCAGGGCTGAATACCTTGCCAAAATGCCGTGGCGAACACAACACACCCTTTCCTCTTGCTACTCTTGCAGACGAATGCCTCTCCCAAAAGTGACTTGCATGTAGCATATGCCTACCATCGGGCACGACTCACTAAGTAAATTCCTCTCACTATAGACGGTTTAAAGTGAACGAAGTGTTTGCGTTAAAATTGTTAGCCTTAATCTGTGATGCCGATTCGCCCATCCGAAGCGCATTTTTCCTCACAGCAAGTCAGATATTCGAGAATAACTGCCTCTGTCAACTTGCAGCTCAGTGTAAAAATTAGTTCATCAGTAATGCTATTTTGTTTGGATGTGGTGGATCAGGGCATTGGAGAAGATCTGCAATTTGACGAAAGTGCTGAACCTCGAATGATTGGGGCGAGTTATGATGAAACTGCTACAACCCAAGCTCTCCCTTCAGTCGTAGTGAGGCAAAGTCATTTTTTGGAGGGTTGATTGCTAATATTTGTTTAATTAATGCTTAAAAAAACCAAATTTGATGATCTGAAGAGATGACACTACGTTTGTGGGGAGGAAACTCACATCAGCTTTGGTGCTGAGCTTCACTTCATCCTTTACTCAACAACCTATTTGAGAGGTAAGCCTGATCAACGCTGCGGTGGTCTGTTTTTAACATATTTTGCAGCAAGAACGATGCAAAGGCATTCTTAGTCTTCAGGTGACATTCTCTGTGTGTTCTCTAAACACGAAACATGCCTGAGACTGGTCTTGATGAAGGCGCATTTGGAAGTCTGCTCCTCCTCTTGCTCTAAACATCAAATGGCAGCACAAGTCACCTAGGGGGTCCTTCAAACGAAGCCTTTTAGAGTTTGACATATAGCGAAGTATTTTGCTGATATAAAGCCTATGTGGCAGTAGGTCCTATTTCTTTTTCGATTTGTAAGCCCACCTGTCGTTTGTTGACCTACAAACAATCTATTTTCTTCCCACAATCTGTTACACTGCAGATAAAATGCAACAAGCCAAGACAAACGTCACTTGTAACAAGTGGCCACAACTTGTTGAGCAAGCTTTTGGCTGGACGAATGCAGGCGCGAATTCGCGGAATTAGGTGATAGCCTAAGTGGTAAGTTGACAAACATTTGAAATGGATGTAACGATTTTTCTTAGAGCAAATCGTAATGGTTTAAATCATGTCTTATTCACTAAAACTTACTAATTACCACTGCGAAAGCCAAAGGGATGGAAAACTCATGTGTCTGCTTCATGAGAGGCTTGGTGTTATGAGTGAGCTTAAAGATGGTGATTTTCGAGGCAAATATTGTTTTACTACACAGTAAGTGGAGTAGCGCTTGTCAACGACAATCTAAAAGGGCACACAGAAGAATACACTGATGCCTAGATGCCCGTCGATATAAACGTATCTTGAGCGGGCATTGTGACTGAGCACCCCATGTAGCAATATACTTGGAACCTGTGCCATGCACGGGCAATGCATTTGTTGGAAATTCAGATTTCATTGGGAATACTTTGGTAAGTTTGCAAATAATAAAATAAAATTCAACCACCTAGTGCACCATGCCTCGTGAAACAGCGATCCGATGCAATATGATTGGCTGCCGTAATTTGTGACCAGGTACTGTCTTACTGTCATTTTTCATAGAATGCTAGACCCTAAGGGGAGCATACTCTAATGACAGTACTTATAGTGCCTCTGTGTGCTATGATGTAATTTTTATTTACCGACTCGCCAATCAGTGTCAAATTACCTATCATTTGCAACACCCAGATAAGTTCTACTGAGCCAATGTAAGTAGATCACGACATGAACCACTTTCGCAGAGAAAGCTTGGCAATCCGTGGGCATGAGCAGGACACCATACTGTCAAATCGACAGTGCAAGCACAAAAGTGGTAACAAAAGGCACAGTTAAACAGATGTTTAGATATAGCATAGACCTCTCCCTTCCTCACTCACACGCTCTTGACTACTTCAAGCCATCACCGTCTATTGAGACAATTGAAAATACTCGCCTACAATTACCACTTTTCATGCAGTTGGCGAGGCGTATTAGCCAAGTGCTGCATTCCAAATTAAGGCCCCTTTACAAGATGAATTTGTTGATTTCTGTCCGCCTTTAATGTGTTGCTCCTCATTAACCGTATTTTCTTTGCAAAATATTTCTCAAAGCGTAATCTATCCATTAGGTTGACCTCAAAACTTTATTTCCATCCCTGCGCACAACTGTGTTTGCGTATCAGCACTACGATTGGATTGCATTTTGCTACTACGACCTTAAAAGTGGGGGTATGGCAATCTGAATAACTCTTGTCTCACTCGAGGTGAGAGTGTTTTCTCGTAAAACGCGCTGCCCTTCAATGGCAATTTGCAAAGAGTCCCGAATGCTTCACCCATCTGCAGTTGATGCCTACCTTTAGTTTATTAATCGAAAGTAGGAACGGGCATGGCTGTCCTTTAGGCTGCCGCTTCCTATAACATGCGCTACTCAGTCTTTATTGCCAAGGGGAAAGGGACATCGATACGAACTTTACTTCCCCTTGATAGACAGAAGAACCGGAGGGCAAGGGGCTATCAGGAATTCAAAACTAAAGCTCTTGGACTAAAGTCCTAGGGCAACTCTAAACATGCAGTTGGGAAAGTAGCAAACCACTACTTTATCCCCATCCCAATCACAGTAAGTCAGAAGTAGTCCTCTCCATCATGGCCTATAATGTACAATATTGAACTAGAAGACAAGCATAAAAACAGACGAATCGTGACCCTAGGAGGTAGCTAAATGAGTCATTGTTCAGGGACGAAACACAGGATCGGGCGATACGTCCTCAAAACGATTATGCTGAATCAACTGTAAACACTATAACTGCCCTCAACTACCCATCCTAGTCCTCGTGTTGTTGTCCTTCTCACCTTTTAGGTCACCCTCAACAGCCTCTCCTTCAGATTCTGTTCCTTCTTACCGTTGGTCTTCTCCCCATTCACCGATTCCTCCTCGGTCCTTAACAAATCGTATCAAACCATCAGCTCACGTGTTTATTCCTTTCCATGCGCCGATTCATTGTCTCTGTTTGTATGCTTAACAAAACATCACTACCTACTTTAAGCATTCAAATATGAGGTCCATTTTAAATCCAGTTGATTCTCTTAGGCCTCTAGCAGAGGCAGGGAAGTGATAAGTTGGAATAGGTATTGTGAAACCATAACATAGACGTATCGTGAGCTGCATACGCATCTGAGTTTTGCATTTGCCTACTTTATAGCCGAATAGTGAAGATTCTTTGCCTCCACCTTAGAGGTTGAACTGCCATTACTTGTCTTCTCGGTGAGAGACAATGGTTCATATAAGAGCTTAACTAGAAATATTCATCAGGACGTCGCATTTGCCACTGCTGAAGACTCCCCTAAAACCAGCCCTAAACTTCTAATCACTAATCACACCTTCCACTTTTTGCCCAAGNTCTAATCACTAATCACACCTTCCACTTTCTACCCAAACTCATATTGTACGCCATTTATTACGTTATCTGCAGCCACAGTACATGCAGCAGCAGCGGGAGACTTAATGAACTACAATGCCTTGCAGACTGTCACCTACCATCCAATTTTGGACGCACTGTAGGACACCGCGCCAGGCTATCTGTCTGGAAATCATGTTTCATGGCTACTTTTGGACACTCTCACACACAGACACACACAACAGTACCCACACTTCAAGCGAAAGTCAAGGCAGACTGAGGTCTCCACGTTCGCTCTCGCTGATATCCAGACCCATCACATTTGAGTGAAACCGTTCGAAATTCTCGAGGAAGGGAAAGTCCTCTTCCCTAGCCCTCGTTCAAGCCCCACTGTGGTGCGTAGTCCATTCAGGCCACTTATTTGCTCATCTGGCACATTACCAATGTCCTTCATTTGACCATCTAGGTCGTGTGTGAGCATAGTATTTCACAGAAATGAGCAACAATGTACACTTGCCTTGGTGGTCTAAGTTCACTGTGTGCGTGTGTGTGCGCGCAAAGTGACCATTTGATAATCAGCTACGGAATAATCTGGGGTATCACTTCTGACATCTCTTTGCCTTTCTCCGTATTTATTAATCAAGAGTCATTGCATTGTAAACACCATCACATTTGCCTACTTCGGAGCCAATGGCAGTCTGAGGAATGCTCATTGCACTTTACAAATGAATGTAAGTCAGCAGCATAGTATGGCATGGACAAGGTAGAGATGCAAAAGTAAAAAGGAAAAAAATTAAGCAAAATTAAAAAAGACAACAAGCATGATGGGATTAATAAAAAAACTGGATGGTGCAAACCTACGAAGCAGTGGGTTTGAAAAAGGGAAGCCTAATGAGCAATAAATTGCCACTAGATTCGTGAAGAATGCAAACAAAATGTGTGGTCAATGAATCGATCAATCAACTACACGTAGTCTTACTTATAGCAGAATGAATGCATTTTGAATTGGAGGAGAGAATGGGTGCAATACGAAAAGGAAGGGAAGAAAGCAAAGCAATGATCAGTTAATACTTGTCATTGTCAGACAAGCCCGAAACCTGCTCATCTTACATTCGCTACACAACATTTGGCCGAGTTATGCCTCAGTCTTAGCATACGGTAATGTGTGGGGATTACTTTTGCAACCAAATAATTGAGGCCATGGAATCTGGAATTCAACTTAATGCGACTCAGTACTTGTGTAGAAATATCAGTATGTGTCACCTGAGTTATCAACAATATCAAAGAGTCAAGTTTGAGATAGTATTTTAGAGCTTTGGTAAAAAGGGTAAAAACTATTCTAGTGTGTGGCTTACACCAATGTGGGTGACTTTGGGACTGACAAATGGGTGATAGGATGGGGCGTTGTGGATTTTAAGTCAAAGATCTGTAATGGTGAGTCGTCTATAGGATGAAAATAAAACACATTTAACCAATAGGCAAAAAAGCATCGTAGATTCCCATTAAAGTGGTGCCATCGCATCCACCTGGTCTCAGGCTGAGAAAATTTTATGCATTGGAATCAAAGATCCGAGCAACTGCCTCACTAATGTGAGGAAGGCAATTCCGTGAGGGGGATAGGTATGCAGCAACACATAAAGCGAGATTCTATTGCGGATGGATAATTCAAAGGTGGTTAGCACCACGTCTTGATGTGTCGCGAACCATCGTAGACTTTTGGAGCTACTAATTGCAGATCACAGGTAGATTCGCTTTGAATCACTCGATTCCAAATTGTCATGCATTGAGATATTTGTGATTGTGAAATAGATTGATAAGAGGAGAAGTAGGTGGTTAAATTCGAGAAAAATCCACAAGTAAGTGCGCAATGGGAAAATCAGTGGAAGGATCGATCAGCGATTTCGAAGAGTATCAGGAGTAAAATTAGGATACGGATTTGCAACAGCCAAACGAGAAATCCACAATAGACGTGGTATATGGATGGATGACCAGACAGATGTAATTGAAGCAATCGAAGCTACGACTGACACTATCGTTGCTTTTGACGGGGCACTTATCATTAGATTGGCTTGATCGGCAATGACTGTGCACAAATACATTTCTCCACAAGGTAGGATATCATTGCTAGGAAAGATTAACTTTTCTGTTTGAAGATTTCACGAAGTAAGTGTGCTACTCACTCTTTGTGATCATCAAGTGATTACGTCACAGTAAGCTTTATGACTGGTCTATTCATGAGCACATTTGCCCTGGTTTAAAGTTTGCCAAGCTCCTAATAAGACTTATCAGTGCAAATCTCTAGAAATGCATGCTGAAGCGCTGCTCTTTTCCTCATAATCTAGCCGTGTGCTGCTGTTTTTGGAGTTCTCTTCTACTGTTTGGAACAAGCAAAGTGGTTTAGCGAAGTGGGCCACATTGCGTATGTTTGGAAGTGCGCTAAGCATAAATTAATGAACAGTCTTCACATCCAGTGCAAATTATAATCTGGATCGTAAGAATGGCAAGAATACCCCATACCACCGTGTTTGGATGCTTTTATCTATGAGGATGTTAGAACCATACAATGACACCTCACGACGACAATTACGTGACGTCTGTGGCATTCCCACCGGATAGGCGGGCCGAGTTACCACACCTCTAACGTGTGTGTATGTGTTGGATTATTTTGAATGCGTCACTGGCTCCTGTTGATGGCTTTTTTACAAATGCACGCCACCCGTAGTGCCCAAAGTTGGAAAGGAGCAAGGAAGGTGCCACTGCTTCCACTACTGAACTGGCCTGGAAGGAGGTCCCTTTACAGTCATCACACTTGATATATTTATGG
This sequence comes from Taenia saginata, assembly GCA_001693075.2. Classification (NCBI taxonomy): domain Eukaryota; kingdom Metazoa; phylum Platyhelminthes; class Cestoda; order Cyclophyllidea; family Taeniidae; genus Taenia; species Taenia saginata. The sequence continues at coordinate 28,619 of LWMK02000225.1, read as the reverse complement.
TGCTAATAGAGAAATTCATAAAAAAGGCATTCTTAATGTACATAACCTGATTTTAAGTAAACTGTGCGGCTCGCTGTAGTGCCAGGAAGAAGAGACAGATACTCACTTCGTACTACCATGCTATTTACTCTCTGGATTTGAATGTTGGTCGATAAATGAATGAAATAATAGGAAAATAGAATCTCATGAGAAAAACAAAGCTGTAATTAACCCTAGTGGAGCCTAATTGGACAACTACTTGTGTATTATTTAAGTGTCTCGGCTCACACTCTTCTGGCGCGACTACAGCTTTGTGTTGCATGTAAGTCAGTCTAGAGAAAATCTGAGCCTAATATTGGCCAAATTTGTCGCAGCTTCATGCAACAAATACACTCAATCAGTTCGGATCCGCAATTAGTTTTGTTTAATTAGGGCATATCTTACTCATCCAAACGGGCGCTATTTCTCAAAAAACCAAAATGTCACATGATTTAAGCAAATGAAAATGCATTTTGCTAAAATTTTGAGTAAAGCATTGCATGTGAATCGTACAATCTCATTTTCATCTAATACCTTCCAATTGCAATGACTTACACCAACGTAAGGCGTTGCTCCGCACACCAGCATGAATTGATGATGGTAACTGATGCATGGTAGGCTCGATCTAAGCTAACCTGTGGAGGCTCCATCGTTTCTCTCGTTCATCTGCAGTTTCGAACCTCTTCATCTAGGATTCTAATTTGAGAAAATAAAACGCATCATGAGGGAACCAAGGTCCGTATCCTAATCGGGAGGTGAGATTGATATCTAAAATCACATGTTTGACAGACCAAAGCACGCAAGCCAATGCAAAATTATGAACATTGCAATCACATTCTTCTAGATGTCTAAAAATTTTAAGTTGAGAAGCGAGTACTGCTCTGCATTTGGGCCTTACGTTCCAGTGATTGCACATTAATCCGACAAGTGATTACTGTGGAGCATGCACGGCAATGAAAGCACTTAAATGGCAAGTGCTATGCTGGAAAAAAAAAAACAAACAAACAAACAGCATGACTGATTTCTATCTCGGTTTGATTTTATGCCTGCATTTAGTGGCTCCGGCTTGCAGAGCCTATAATTTTGATGGCGAATTTCTCCCACAATCGACCCCTTACAACAGGAGTATATCCTACACACTTCTACCAATTATTTTGCATGGCAGTATCGTGTCGCTCCAAAGCAGTTTAGGTAGTAAATCAGTTGACCATGATCTGAAACAGGATGATATTTCGACACAACGCCTACCCAAGGAATGGACTACGTTTAAGGATTATGTAATCTACCAATTTCACCACTGCATTCTTAGTTATTAGTCAAAGAATGCTAGGGTAGGAGTCGCGATTTGGCGACCTTCCTACTTGATAATGCAAAGGGAGCCAATGTGCTAGCATCAAGCTGAGGTCAATCTAATATCACCCCCATTGATAGGCTATTTAAACCTTGACGTCAATGTCACCCAATCCGTCTAGCTAGCACCTCCCAATTATAGTGGGTTTAATTTGTCTCAACTCATTTCCCTCCATTTAGTTTTTCCCCTTTTTTCCATCCCTTCGTTCTTTTACTCTATTATCTTCTTAATTCATTGGTACTATTTAATGTCACTCGCAACTACACATAATGTTTGCGATTCAGGCACAAAACAGCTCGACTGGCAAAATCACCGACCTCTGCTTGAATTGGTATTAAAATTATGTGAATTTCTAGGTGTCCCGGGTATGGTCCATTTCTGTATGAGCATTTTAAGTTGGATGTGGATCCTTTCAACACGTCGATTCTCCGCTGTCATGATACAGAGCATTAATTAATGGACGTAGTTAGACAAACATCTTTATCGTCTACTCTTCCCACAACCCTCACGTGCTTCATTCCAAAATGCCCCACAAGCCATTCATTATCAGCGAAAGCAAATAGGCTCTTTTTAAACGCTTTCTATCCAGGCACTCTCAAGATAAACACCACAAAGACATACGCTTTCAAGTCTCGCCTGTCTATATTGCGGTGACTGTGGCACCTGAGTAATATGCCATAGAGTAAATTTTAAAAGGAACTTCCTAAAAAAATGTATTCATTGCATATACATACCGCTTGCAATTATGGGTGCATCGTGACTGAGGTTGGGATGGATTACGTTTCTATAAGTACCACTTATCTGAGCACACGAGCTGAGCACAACTGTAGCAATTGCAAAATCTATGTGTTGGATTCCTCACGCTTCCTCGGTAACGATTTTACAGCCGCACCAGAATGCCTTGCTTCTCATCAAATACTGGTTATTGCAGTCACTATAAATGCAGTTCGTTCGGAGACTTGGTGACTTCGCTCGCTCCCTGCTGACAACCCTGCCCATCAATTGGCGGATGCGGTGTATCAGGCCCAGACAAAGGAGCCTTGTCAACTGGCGCAACCTATTAAAATGGAGAAATTGCAGCGTGATTTTCGAAAGAATGACAAATGTTCCGGATGGTAACCCTTTACCAGCCAATAGGCAACGTCGGTGATTCGATTTCTGACACATTTTGCAGTGAGGATAAGTTTTTTTTTCTTAGTTTCGAATTTTTCAATTAGATCTTTGATTAGGGAGGCTCTAACAAGTTAAAAGCAATGCACAAGTTGAATGCAGCTGCATTCTTAAAATGATCTAAACTTTTGTCCGGGTCATTCAAATGGTCGGTCCTCTGCACCCAGTGCCTTTGGAACAAGTGGAACATTAACGAGCGAGCATGTCTAGTAGACTAGGCCGATCCATATGCTTAGAGCCAAATAGCAATGTTGGAGAGAAAACGACATGAAGTTTACTTGAACATTAGCTCTGATTTGCCTCCAACATATCAGTCATGAGGAGGCTCACTAACCCAGCATCTCTTCTCCAGCTCAGAATTATCGTCCACTCCGAATCCCGGTCTTGACTGCTCCACCTCCTGTATTTTCCCTAACTATCACAGTTCAATCCCTCAGATTCGACGGCGATTTTGGCATAGGCTTCTGATATTAACTTAACTGTCATTTGCTTCTGTTGACATAATTACANCGCGCAGTTCTGCGTATTAGCTCTGATTTGCCCCCAACATATCAGTCATGAGGAGGCTCACTAACCCAGCATCTCTTCTCCAGCTCAGAATTATCGTCCACTCCAAATCCCGGTCTTGACTGCTCCACCTCCTGTATTTACCCTAACTATCACAGTCCGATCCCTCAGATTCGAAGGCGGTTGTGGCATAGGCTTCTGATATTAACTCAACTGTCATTTGCTTCTGTTGACATAATTACCGCGTCAACTAGGGGCCTTTGGCGACCGCCAACTAAGGCTAAGGCTTTATAAGGCTCATTGTGCCGAATCAAGCTGCTGCAACAATCTATGAAGGATAATAGAGCCTGCTTCATAGGCCCTGCACGGCTAAACACCGTTATGGTAAGTGCTCAAATGAATGTTAACACGAATCCACACAAAGTTAAACGAAGTGGAAAGATGAGCGAAGATCTCGTGATAATATGGTACTCTACATATTCAAACAATAAAAAGGTGACAAGCTAATGTTTCTCTCATCTCATTTATGCATAGTATGAATATGGGTTTCTAGCATGCAGTGAAACGTAGGCTTGTTCCTCTTCACTACTTTTAAGTTTCTACGTGTGGTGAAGCACCAGCCAAATAAACCAAGCGTAAAAGTGTTTGTTTGATGTTGTATGCAGGACTGCTTCGATAATCAGCACCTACTGTGACTCGTTGGTGGAAATGCACTACGACAGAATAACACGGGATCAAGTGCCAATGGATGTTAAATAGGCTTTAAAATCGCCGTGTGCTGAGATGAGTGAAGCTGTGATGTCCTGCGGTTGTAAAGGAATACGAATGTAGTGGAGCTGGAAACCTCCAGGAAGGTAAGCAACCCATATACCTACGAGGTAAACACGATGTCAACGATGAACAAACGAAGGATTTCCAATTCAACAGAAGATGATTAATGGTGACATACCATGTGTTGTAAGCATATTAAGGCAACAATTATTGCAATAAAAGCAGAAAAGTGTGCAAGAAGAGCAAAGGAAGTGGCACAATAACCAAAAAGCTCAAATTAATTGACAGCAACCTAAGGAATCCTCATTCCAATCAAGGCCATATCAAAACGGATGAAAGGGAACGCGGCGTTTCCACCTCGCCATCGCAAGATAATTTGCCGAATCGAAACGGTCATACCCATTACCGAGAATCTGTATATCCATCGAGTTCTAAGCTCTAAATGCACGAATCTCCATCCTCATACGCCTTATTACTTTGCGACATCGGTGTGCCCGTTTAAATGCTACGCACTCATGAGACACAGTCGGGAAGTGTGCTCCTGACGTAGTAGTAGGACGCACGAATGAAGGCAAATCGGCTTAATTATTATGGGTTTCTTTGGCGCCAATAATTGCGTCATGGTATTCCACAAATTTCGATTCCACACATATTTTGTGTGGCGTAATATGCATCTGGATGTGAGCACAAGGACACATTCACTCATTCCTGTATTCATGGCGCATATGCAGACGTATAAATATGAACAGGTAAGGAGTTATATTCCAATTTGCAAGCAACCAGGACTCAGGAGCCTTATGCTTAACCCAAAATCTTTATAATCGGATCCAATTATTTTAATTTACACATTGGGCAGGCAAACGATCAAGGGCACAACAAATACCGGGAAGGCTAAACACACATTAGAACCCGAATTAATTATTCTGCGCAATTGTAGAATAATTGCTAGACATCTGGTCAAGTTTAAAAATTTNAGACGTATAAATATGAACAGGTAAGGAGTTATATTCCAATTTGCAAGCAACCAGGACTCAGGAGCCTTATGCTTAACCCAAAATCTTTATAATCGGATCCAATTATTTTAATTTACACATTGGGCAGGCAAACGATCAAGGGCACAACAAATACCGGGAAGGCTAAACACACATTAGAACCCGAATTAATTATTCTGCGCAATTGTAGAATAATTGCTAGACATATGGTCAAGTTTAAAAATTCCCGCTAAAATTGAAGTAAAAGAAGCAGGGTTATGTGTAGTAAGGCCCCAATATATGTATTACTTAACTGAAAACTATACATGTTCTTGGCTGATAAATTCTACATGTGTACCACTTTGTTCTAATTCATTTATGCATATTTGGCTGCAGTTTGTCAGTCCGTGTGTAGCAAGGTGTTCTATTAAAATTATGCATGTGTTTCTTATCTTCCCTAAGACCAGGTTAAGGATTTGTCTTTACTGTTCACTAGACATTTTCCATTAGATTCCCTCAATCAAGAAGGCTTGCACCATCCAGCCTAGGATTATCCTCTACGTGCTTCCACATTCGCTTATTGTAAGGTCAGGTTTATTTGAAATTCCCCTCGTGGATGTCCACTTTAAGTCGGGTGCGTCTTTCCAACCTTACCAAATGGATTCAAAGTGTGTCCACTGCTCACCAGTATTTTTGGTCTACATGGTCAAGAAGGGGTAAATGTTTGTGAGGTGAACTTTAGCCACACCCTCCTTAGATTACCAAAGGTGTTCCGTCTAACCATGCAAAATCGGTGGAAAATCGGTCCATGTGAGTCTCTGAGAATGAATTCAAAGAGTTACACAGAACAAGCTGACTCATACTCTTCCCGTATGATTATTTACAGAAGGACTGGCCAATCAGTCTTTTTTTAAATCTCATCTGTAATGCAGACAGTGCGCCAAGATTAGCCTTCGAAATATTGGGACAGCTGCGAAGTCGACAACGAGAGTTCACAAATAGTCAGAATCCAGTCAAATAACAACGCACTCGTTCGCTATCACCTACACTGCATGCATAAGACAATCCCAACATTTTGCCGCAGTCCAAGAACGTACCTCTTACCATCAACTCGCAGGCGATCAAGAGTTAATAGTAGTTTCTTCAATTTCAAGCACTCATATCGGTGCGCATGGGTTATGCCACTGCTTTCACCGCCCAGTCATTGAGTCCCACAAGCTCACCCATAAGCACATAAAGAGTTAATCTGGCTCTAAAGTAGCAGTGATTCCTTATTTCTCCTCTTGTGGCTATTAATCTAACAGATTTCCATGCTTTGGAGTTTCGGATCGAAATTTTTGGAGCTATCAGAGTCTGTTTGAATGCAAATTTGGTGAGACGATGAATGTGTTAATAATGTTGACTCCCTCGTTGTCTTCATCCTTGAGTCGTCCATTCCCAATGTTGTTGAATACTTGCTGATGTAGAATAAATTTTGGCAGCACAGCCATTCTTCTTCTTTGAACAGTTCATCTTTCGGTCGGGTGTTCAGTCCTATGTTCAGGACAAGGAGAGAATTATATTTTGTTTAATTGACCCAAAATTTACTTGAATTATTTTAATAAAACATAAAAGAATTTGATAATAGCAAAATTGGGAAATAGAGTTACTTAGGGCAGTTTCTTCCTCCGCTACCTACTCATATAATAAGCGTCACGTATTTGTGCCACACTAAAGCTAGTTAAGTAATACGCCTAGCAGACAGTGGGCCGAAAGGCAAATGTTCTCGAATGGGGTATTGGCCTTATTTACCGAAGTTTGCCAGATTTTGTTTTATAACGTTGTCACATCCTCTGCTATAAAAGGCACTCATGTGCACCTACCCATCTTTTAACGTGCAAAAGATCCTTAGGGTTGAGAGACCAGCAAGGGATCAATAAAATTGATTTTCAATATCGACTGCCTCTACCGCTGCACAATATGCTGACTTCTCCTCCAAATCCGCATTTCGATTTGTCTCATTTATTAACTCAAAGTTGCCACAGCTGTTGACCGCCATTCCTCAAATGCAAGTATTTGACCTGACTTGAATTGTTGCGCTTTAATCCCTTCTACAAGTAGCACTTTAGTATCAGATTTACTGGTAGGCAAGGACTTGAGTTAGCGGCAAGTTAATACTCTGTAATGCATGAATTTCCCCTTTTTCATTTTTAAATGCTCATATTACCGCTTTAGGACTTTGGCAGATAAACATTGAGGCAGTTGCGTCACCTCATCTGACGCTGTCTCTGTACCCTTCACTCACATGGCTTGGCAAAGCCTCCCAGATTTTTACGTTCACACTTAGTCAATAATCGACGTCGTTCACACTTAGTCAATAATCGACGGGAAAATAGCTCAAAGCATTTCATAATATGCGATTTCTTCCGAATAGTTTCGTACTAACCTACTAATAGTTCACTATTAATAAGAATTCGCGAACCTAAATTTGAACTAAATCACCACACCACTAACAGGCTAAAAAACCATTGGCACGTCACTTTTATTAAGGATAAGTGTTAATATAATCTGCGGCTATTTCCTCATCTTAAAAGTGCGGGCGAATATGAGGATGCCGTGCATTTGACGACCTGAGGCTATGGAAGGCGCATGCTTACCGGCGTAATATGGCATTCATTTGCGGTCGAGACGACAACTTCCACACATCAACTGGTCCTATCACAAGCTAATGTGCCACGAAGAAGGCGGTGACTAATTCGATTAAAGCCTTGTCGGCATTAGCCTACATGAAGCATTTCATCCTATGACCCGAATGGAGAGTACCTCCGTTTATTTAGAATGCGCAAAAGGCCTGTCGATGAACGGCTACTGTATGCGCGACAAAGAGCAATAGGCTGCTGCGAAACTGTTTCCCTGTGATCTGGTCTTTACTCTCGGGATGGGTTACATCCACGCATTTCATAAAATTGCACGAGCTGAGGTTACCTTGCACTGAGTAGTCAAGCAGATAAATCCTCGCTTCTCTAGATTATGGAAGCACAAGAAGGAAAAGGCATTGCATTTCTGTTAAAATGAATAATTGTTGCTTCGGAGCTAATGTGTTTGCAGACATGCATCTGCCTCCATCGCAAAAAGAAAAACACAAGCAATAGGTGGTAGGGCAGTGCTAGGATGCTTACAAAGTTTCTAAGGGCGCCTAGGATACTCCTAGAGCATAAAGCTTAAGTTCTGGTTGGTGATGATCGGNCTTCTCTAGATTATGGAAGCACAAGAAGGAAAAGGCATTGCATTTCTGTTAAAATGAATAATTGTTGCTTCGGAGCTAATGTGTTTGCAGACATGCATCTGCCTCCATCGCAAAAAGAAAAACACAAGCAATAGGTGGTAGGGCAGTGCTAGGATGCTTACAAAGTTTCTAAGGGCGCCTAGGATACTCCTAGAGCATAAAGCTTAAGTTCTAGTTGGTGATGATCGGTGCCATTGCACGCCATCTCGTATTGCTGAAACCTATCAGCTACTGCGGCTTAAAATTGGACTTTCTTGGCTGATCAGCTGTCAATTACAGAGGGACTTACTAAGACTCCGTTTGCGTTCTTCTCTGCGTCAGTGAGATGGTCTTTGCATGATACTTCCTACCTCGAGGAAGGCTTCGTGGTTTGGGCTCTTGTTAATTTGTTAATTTTGTTAATTTTTTCGACCCAGATATGCCACACCAAAGTTGCATCTACCTCCTTGCTTCTTCAGTCTCATGTCTTCGTAATGAATGACAGGATCCGCTCTACGTGGTCATAGCTTGACCAGACCAATTTTGCAGATGATAAGTCTTTGTTAAAGAGAGAGGAACGGAATGGAGAATAAAAGGAGTACATGAGGGACAGACCTGATCTACTGCCAACTCAGGGTAGAATCCAAGCTGTCGACTGTTGCTACAAGCAAATTACTGCAGCAAGTTGACACAATCATGTAAAATTTGAAATCCTAACTCCAAACCATTACAGCGATTCCTTTTATGTCTATGCGAATAATAAACCTTGATACTGTACCGGCCACCGTAATTAAGATTGAATCCATTAATGCCAAAGCATAAGGAGTTGATAGGTGTTTGGTAAATAATTGAAGAGTTTTACCATCCTGCAAAACGAGTCGCTACACTCTCACCTTGGTATTGCCTTTTTTGGAAAGGCCTATAACTAGGGCACATTTTTGAATTAGTTGGTCTGATAAATGTCCGTATCTATTTTGAACCCACCGAGGACCACATGACTTCAAGGTGGATTTAAAATCTGGCAATCACCAGAAGGCTGAGTCCAAAGTGGGATGCCTCCACAGCCGATCGAAGTGCGCAAACGAGCAGATGAGCAGCCTTATAGTGATTGAACAGTATCGAGAATGGAAGCTAAAATAAATGTTTGGGTCCTCGAAACAAGAGTGGTCATGGGTCGTGACAAACCAGAGGGCGAGAAGACACGCAAAAATGAATGAACAAGGAGCGTAATGAAGGAATTAATGTTAAAATGACTGCAGATACGGTTTTTGAAATAGCTGTACAGAATCATGTAAAGGATGACAAGGAATGGGTAAGGGACTCACCATCAGCAGTGCGAGGATTACAGTGGGTGATAGCTGTCTCAAACGCAGAGAGGCACATTCACCCACAAACGCTCCAACAGTCGAACGATGGCCACAAATATTGGGCATGCAGTCGTGGTCAGGTCAGCCTGTTCTTCACCAGTTAGGCAGCAGAAATAGTGCTACTGACAAGATAATTAGTAAAAGCACAATTCTGTTACAATGCTGCACTTCATTTTGAATAATGCATGCAATATTTTATATGCTCTACCTTAACGCATTTGCAGTTGAATGCGATGACTGCTGACGCATGAACTCCACGTGGTTGGCTCTCTTGGCCAATCGGCACGCAAATCATCTGGTGCGAACTCCCACACGGTCATGATGGTAGCTAGCACAGGGATTGTTTAACAAGTCAACTTGTGAATGATTGGCCTATTTTGATTGTGCCTATTCTGACATTTTGCAACAAGGTTGATTTTTAAATAGCTCATTACTTTATCTAATAATACATACGCACACATTAAGAATATAGGCATAAAGCGCGAAGTGTTGGTTGTCTCTCAATGGGTCGCGAAGTGACTGAATTGAGTCCTTTATAACACCCAAGATTTATACCACTTTGACGGGACTTCAAGGTTGATGACTGAAGCCGACTCGTGGGTTTTCATGGCGTGCACGTATGTGCAATAAGTAGCTCAACGTTAATGAGTGCCTGATTTTGGGTGGACACAGTCTTGCATATTCATTGCCTCGCTTGACCTCAATTCTGTGATGGGTGTAGGGGCGATTAAAGTATGGTTGCACATGATTTTATCTAATCAGGCTAGGGTGTTCAACAGTCAACCATGCGAATGGAAAATTTGGGAATGGTAGGTACTTTCAGCACAACTAGCACTAATTGGAGTACATATTACGACAAAATGATTTCATAATTGTCTCTGGTTATTCGCAAATCCTTAGCCAACGTTAGGGGGACTGATGACATTGATTTGCTTACCCATTCTCTCAATGGTCAAGTTGTTTTGTGTAAAGGTGACTAAACCTACTTTTTCTCTGGTTACGAGGTCGGAGTGTGTCTATAGAAATCCAATTTCAGTAAACCTGCCTTACGTGTAAGAGAATAATTATTAGTGTAAAATGATGAGGCACTCGTCTCGAGATTGTCACTCCGTTGCATTTGCAATTGCTTTGTTTTGAAAAAAGTCGTCTCAAAATTGGATGGCAGTTTGCGAATGGTGAGCAAGACTAACTGCTAGATATGTTCACGCCTCAGCACCTTAGCAATTATTTCACTAACAGCAGCGCTACTTCTAGCATTGCTTACCTACTAAAGGGCCAACTTGCAAACTCTAATAGCGTGTTTATTTGAAAGCTGAAGATGCACCTTGACCAAATGCTATGCGAGGTCGTAAAGCTTCGGAGTAGAGCATGCTGCCTCTTGATTTCTTCTGTAGAGAACGTTTAGCCAGGATATAAGGGCGCAAAAGCACACAACTCTAGTGCCACATCCAAACCAAAGTTAATGTGGTAGCATTGTTCCCTGGGCCAAGAGACACGACGCGGCGTGCAACATGTGCCACTTGTCGATTCTGCACAAGCGAAGGGGAAGAATTTAATCACCCCAACGCTAGGCATGCTGTTGATCGCGATTCTCTCGCCTACTATCACCTCCACCATCCAGTTCATCCTTTACGCCCCTCCTTCGCTATGTCTCGTCCTAGCACTATGTGCCCTTCCATTTCCTGAATGGAAAATTTGGGAATGGTAGGTACTTTTAGCACAACTAGCACTAATCGGAGTACATATTACGACAAAATGATTTCATAATTGTCTCTGGTTATTCGCAAATCCTTGGCCAACGTTAGGGGGACTGATGACATTGATTTGCTTACCCATTCTCTCAATGGTCAAGTTGTTTTGTTTAAAGGTGACTAAACCTACTTTTTCTCTGGTTTTCAGTAAACCTGCCTTACGTGTAAGAGAATAATTATTAGTGTAAAATGATGAGGCACTCGTCTCGAGATTGTCACTCCGTTGCATTTGCAATTGCTTTGTTTTGAAAAAAGTCGTCTCAAAATTGGATGGCAGTTTGCGAATGGTGAGCAAGACTAACTGCTAGATATGTTCACGCCTCAGCACCTTAGCAATTATTTCACTAACAGCAGCGCTACTTCTAGCATTGCTTACCTACTAAAGGGCCAACTTTGGCCCGCTAAGAGAGGTCTGTGTGGCAGTAGCAAGCATCACAGTTTTAGCTTATTCAAAATTTATATTTAACAATGTTTAAGAAACTTTTGCAGCAGTTTCGCGAATGCAGATAGATGATCGAGTGCATAAATAGCTGATTTGATGGAAGAATTACTGAATTTGAAAAGGAAGCATTGTGTTAAAACATGTGTCAAGTCAAATCACAAACTTCGCTCAGACGTTAGAACTCTGTAGCGTTTTGTTTTCTTGCATTCGCCTCCCCTATTGATCTCTTCACTTTCCATTCCTTTCTCTTTGTCCACATCACCCCACTCCTTCCTCCCTTGTAGCAGAGCAACTACTTTTCTTCGCTTGTGCCGGAGAGGTCGAGCCACCCCACTCTCCTCTCTAGTTAGGAGCAACCATTATCGAAGGCGCAGAATCCAAAACACTCACCGGCTACCTGCAAATGTTGCTCTGCTCTTTATCACA